>BQNB010040770.1:0-47179 GCA_026074375.1 Tanacetum coccineum
CGCTGCATATTGGTGTTGGCATTGGTGCTGGTTGTGAGACATCTTGTCTCTATTGGATTGCTGTTAATTGCGTGCTCTGTAACACCTCTCACGCTTTATCTCTTAGGTTTTTGTTAGGTTTTGTAGTTGATTGGCGAAGGGATTAGTTTAAGGGATTTGTTGTGGTTTTGTGATTGGTGGATTATTTGTGATTGAAGGTGTTTGGTTCAATAAACTCAAAAATCAGTTGTTTGGTTTCTTGTGTATACATCCATTCTTGGTACTATTAAGGTGAATCTTGACCTACTTCTATAAGAAGCAAGGAATCCTGGTTCAATAGCCTGATAGTAGGTGTATACCCTGTGTCACACTTATTTTTGAGTTTATTCTACCATCTGGTGGATTTGTGTTATCTGTTTATTTGTTTGTCTTGTTTGCTCAATCTGTCATTATGGTTGAGGGTGAAAAGCCTCCTAAGGATAAGGGGCAAGCCTCTAGTTCTGAAGAGGATAAGATTGATCAGTATGATCCATTGTTCTTGCATAGTAATGATACTAGTGGAGTACCTTTAATCAATTTTAAACTTGAAGGTACTGAAAATTATAAAGTTTGGAAGGCTGCTTTAACAATTGCTATTCATACTAAAAATAAACTTGGTTTTATAAATGGTAAGTTGGTTAGGCCTTCAGAAGAAGGTTTTATGCAAGAACAATGGGATAGGTGTAATTCTGTGGTTCTTAATTGGATTCTTGGTTGTGTTTCTCAAGATGTGTTTATGGGTCAGGTTTTTTCTAAAAATGCTAAGGTTGTTTGGGATGAATTAGAAGAGACCTATAGTAAACTAGATGGTTCTGTGATTTTTAATATGCATTATAAAATTCCTTCTTTGTCCCAGTCTGGGTCTTCCTTGTCTGAGTATTATCACAAATTCAATGCTCTTTGGAGGCAGTATGACTCACTTGTCAATCTGCCTGATTGTGTTTGTGAAAACTCTAACAAATTGAAGGAACATAATCAACTCATTAAGTTGATGCAGTTTCTTATGGGACTTGATGAGGTTTATGCTCCTATAAGAAGCATAATTCTCACATCTGATCCACTTCCTGATGTCAGAGGAGCATTTGCTACTCTGTCTAGGGATGAATCCCATAGGGGTTCACAGAGTTCCAGTACCTCTAAAACTGGTAATTCTGCTTTTGTGGCTAGACCAAATACAAGAAATACTTCTAATTGGAATAATAATAATAATAATCAACTAGAAGGTTAAACATGCCTAACTTGGTTTGTACTCACTGTAATATGAATGTCCATACTGCTGATAGGTGTTTTGAATTGATTGGGTATCCTCCAAGTTTTAAAAAGAATAATAATAATGGTTTTAATAAGAATGCTTCTAGTAGTAACTCTGTTTCAGGTAGTAAGGACCACTCAACTAGTAATTCTTTCACTGATGATCAATTTAAGAAGTTGATGGCCTTAATTAGTGACAAATTAGGTTCCAGCAGTATGCCTGCCAATATTGCAGGTATAAATTGTGTGATTAGTTTTTGTTCATCAAGGTTTTTTAATCATAATTCTAACATAAGGTCATATAAGTTGTATGTTGGGTGGATAATTGATTCTGGAGCAAGTCAACATATGACTTATACTGTTTTGAATATGTTTAATTTGGTAGAAGTCTCTGATCTTAACATGACAGTTGGCCACCCAAATGGCACTAAGGCTGTGGTCACCCATATGGGTAGTCTTAGGTTAACTGATCAAATTGTTATTCATGATGTGTTAGTGGTGCCAGGATATGAAGTCAGTCTTCTATCTGTGCACAAACTAAGTAAAGATAATAAGTTTAGAGTGATTTTTGATGATAATACTTGTGTTATTCAGGATTCTGTTCAAAGGACCCAAGTGGGGACTGGTAGTGAGAGTAATGTGCTGTATTTTTTAAATACAGGTAAAAGACTTGTTAATAATAATAATATTGAAGTATGCTGTTTGTCTAAATGTATCTGGCATAACAGACTTGGTCATCCTGCTGACCAAGTTCTGAGCATTTTAAAAACTAAACTTGATTTTGAAAAAGATAATACTGACAATGTTTGTGATGTTTGCCATAAGGCTAAACAAACTAGGGAACCATTTCCTTTAAGTGAGCATAAGTCCAAGGCTCTTGGACAACTTGTTCATCTAGATGTGTGGGGACCCTATAAGGTTCAAAGCAAAGAGGGTTATAAGTACTTTTTAACTGTTGTGGATGATTTTACTAGAGCTGTATGGGTTTTCTTATTAAAGGGGAAAGATGAAGTATTCCATCATATTGTGATCTTTTATAATTTGGTTAAAAATCAATTTGATAAGACAATAAAAGTTTTTAGGAGTGATAATGGTACTGAGTTTATAAATCAGAACATGGATAAGTTTTGTAAAGAAAAAGGTATACTTCATCAGACTTCTTGTCCATACACCCCGTGTTGCTGAGAGGAAGCATACGCATTTGTTAAATGTAGGTAGAGCCCTCATGTTTCAGGGGGCATACCATTGAACATGTGGACTGAGTGTATTTTAACAGCTGTGTATCTAATTAACAGGTTGCCTAGCTCTGTCTTATCTGGAAAGTCACCATATGAACTTGTTTTTAATAGAGAACCAAGTCTCTCCCATCTTAAAACTTTTGGCTATCTTTGTTTTTCAACTGGGCTTAAAAATCTATGTTTATTGGTTACTCAAACGATAAAAAGGGTTATAAGCTTTTCAGTCTTGAAAATAAAAAGGTTTTCTATTCTAGGGATGTGAAGTTTTATGAAACAGTTTTTCCTTTTAAGAATAGTTCAGTGTGTAAGGAATATCAAATGGTTTTTGGAGATAAAAATAGTCTTAATTTTTTCAATTGTGATGAGGATGAGTCTAAGTCAAGTGAACCCTATGATGAAAGAGAGAGATAATGAAGTCTTAATTGGGGAGGGCACATACCATATGTCAACTGAGGTACTGAAAATACTAGGAACACTAGAAGGATGAAGGGCGGACACCTGATGACGAGTAAAAACCAGAACCACAGAAGCAGTCAGGATGACATAGAGGAAAGTGAAACACATTGTAGAAAGTGATAAAGATCTGAGGGTGATGACATTTTTATCAAGAGTTTAAATGAATGGTTTAAAATACCAAGTGTGATTCCAGACTGTCAGAGTGAAGTTAATCTAAGAAGGTCTTCTAGAAAGACAAGTATGCCTAAAAAATTTAGTGATTTTAAACTTTGATTCTATCTAAAGTGTCCCCAATATATTAAGGACAAACATTGAATTATTCTATTTAAGTGTAGAACACTTAATTTTTCTACTAATTTTGAATAAAATTGTAGAACCCTAAAATAAATTTGATGAAGCATCAAAGGATATTAGGTGGATAAGGCCATGACTTAGAAAATGGTAAGCCTTAAATAGAGAATGGAACTTGGGTTATAACTGAGTTACCATTGGTAGAAAACCAATTGGTAACAAATGGGTTTGGAAAGTAAAATACAAGTCAACAGGAGATGTAGAAAGGTTCAAGGCAAGGTTAGTTGCTAAAGGGTATAATCAAAAAGAGGGTATTGACTATGATGAAACATTTTCTCCAGTGGTTAAGATTGTCACTGTTAGATGCATTTTATCTTTGGCTGTTTTTAATAACTGGTCAGTGTATCACTTGAGATTAATAATGCATATCTATGTCATTTCTGTATGGTGATCATGGAAGAAGATGTTTTTATATGTCTTTTGCCTAGGGTTTATTTTGCTAAATGATGATAAACAGGGGTTTCTAAATTGTGAGTATTTTATATGGGGGGTTTAAAACAGGCAACCAAGAAAGTGGAATGAAGAAGCTTACATCTGTTTTTTACTTGAAAATAGTTTACACAAAGTAAACGTGATTTTCTGTGTTTGACTAAAAGTAAGAAAGAAATTGTCCTGTGTTACTTGTGTCTGTTGAAGATATAAGTTATTACAGGTAACAATAGGAATAAATTGATAGAAGAAAAAAAGAGTTGTGATACAAAATTCATGATTAAAGATTTGGGTAAATTGAAGTATTTTTTGAGAATTGAAGTTTTGGAAAATAATGTGAGTTTTAGTTACTAACTCAAAGGAAAGTAATGTCCTTGAGTATTAACTGAGTTTGGTATGCCTTGCCTGTAAACCTTATGTGGTACTCCCTATTGAGCTCTAGAAGTGTAAAAACCTTCTAAAGGAAAAGTTCCTAAAAGTTCCTGATATTGACTATCCTTTAATAGGGATAAACAATTATCAGAAACTTGTTGGAAAACTGATTTATCTGACTCATACCAGACCTGATATTAGTTATGTTGTTCATGTTCTTAGCCAGTTTATGCATGCACCCTTACAATCTCATCTAAATAGCTTGCTTTTAAGAGTTTAAGATATCTTAAAACTGCACATGTAAAGGAATTTTCCTTTAGATAAAGGAAGTGATTTAAATTTAAAGGGTGTATGTGACTCAGACTGGGCTAAGCGTGTAAAGTAAACAAGAAATCTGTTACTCTCTGGTGTATGTTGTGTTTATGGGGGAAAGTCTTGTTTCCTGGAAAAGTAAAAAACATCTATAGGTTCAAATCCTCTCTGAGGGCAGAAATATAAGACTATGTAATAGTGTGACTTGTGAAGTTATGTGGATTCTTAAAATCTTGGCTGAGCTAAAAGTGAATACATCTCTCCCAGTACCTTTACATTGTGATAATAGTTCAGCTATTCAGATTGCTGCTAATCCTGTCTTTCATGAGAGGACAAAGCATTTTGAGTTTAATTGTCTTCTTGAGAGAAAAAGTGGCAAATGGAAATGTTAAAACTGAGTAAAAATCAAGTCCGGCTATAATTTCTGTTTAATTTTACAAAAGGGTTAAGTGTGGTTTGATCCCAGCACAATAAGTTTGTGAATATCTGGGTTTGACAGATTTGTTACAGATGGTTTTAGGGGGAAAATTGAGCATTTAAGCCAATCCTGTACTTATGGACTAATGAATGATAAGTAAACAAAACACAAAAGGGTAAAGAATGTAAGTTATTTTTGTTATTTGGTTTTCCTATGTTTTGTATTTGTAACTGCAAGGCTCAAATGGTGCATGTTTGAAAGTTAGAGGAGCTTAAAGAAGGAGGGCTAAAAGTGAAACTTGAGTTCCTATATAATCTATAGTTCTATATCTGTTTTAGGGTTATCATTCAATATTTTCATTCTTGTTGTTTTCATTATTTTCGTTTGTTCATCTTCTCTTCTCAGCCTGTTGAGATTTGAAGATTGTAGTTAGGTTCCAGTGCTTCCAACCAAATCGATTGCTTTCATCGTCCATCTTGGTAATATATAGTGACTAGGAATGGCTCTCAATACTTTTCTCCTCATGATGTAGAGAATATGTTTGCATAATATTCTAAAAGTTTCAAATTTTGCACATGAACAACTAGCAAAAGACTCCGAACTTACTTTGCATTTAACAATTTTCCATGTTTCCTTGCAAATAACCAACACGATATGTTACATAACAAGAATCTTTGATTACTTTTTTGTGCCCGCAATCAAAACTAGCCTTCCACTCTTTCCTGAATATTTCATAAATTTTACGTGTATAACATTCTTCCGCCATTGCTTCAATTAGATGATCACCATGTAATGTAGGTTTCGAATTCAAAGTTCTAAAATCTTGATCTTTTTCAGCACCCCTCCGCGAACTTATTGCTTTGTCGTATTGTTGTACAAAATCATGTAAAATAGTTTGAGTTTACAAAACCATCAAAAAAAGAATGCATGCTTTCACTTCGTCCACTGTTAGTCATTCTAGCAAAGAATGTATCTTTTAGATATGCTTTTACCCAATAGTGACGCAAATTATACATGTTGCTCAACCAAGTATCTTCTTCAGTATGATACTTCTCCTTTTTGTCTTCCCATTTTGATTCAAAATCCTCAACATTTGGTGTTTTGACCCACTGAGTATATGTATCTTGAAAGTCATCGTAATGATATCGTAACAATTAAAGATGTTCTAAAACGTGCTTTGTATATGCCAAGCACAATATCGATGTCTTGTTTTGGGAAAAACCTTAGCAATCACATTGCCCATTGCCAAATCTTGGTCGGTAATAATAGTAAGGTTATCTTCTTCGTTACCTCTACTTAGAAATTGCTATAAACAACCAGTAAATGTTCCTTCTCAGTCCTGTTTTCCAACGATCCCCCCCCCCACCAAAAAAAAAAAATAGTCGTCCATGGTGATTCACTCCAACAAAAGGAAAAAGGCATAAATGGAAAACTAAATTTGTTTGTCTTGTAAGTAGTATCAAAAACAAGAACATCACCAAACTGACAATAAGAATACCTAGATCTCCCATCTGCCCAAAACATACTTTTTAGTATGCCATCTTACCCAAGTCCATGTCAAAGTAGAATTACTATATCTAACTCAGATCTCTCTTAAAATGCATGATAATATCCGTAATCACCTCTTTGCCTATGATATAATTCCTTTCGTTGCTTACAAAATTGGAACATTAAACTCGAGTAAGGTTATCTTCTTCGTTACCTCTAATTGCATTCACTACTTTAGTGATTTCCGAAGGTTACATACCCGCGTTTGACAATAAAGTTACAACATCTTTACATTCGTGGGAACGATGAAATATACTATGGGATCGTTGTTTTAGTACATGTGCTGGAAGATCAAAAGGATGGTTATGTTCACTGATAAACTTGTCTACAACCCATTGTCCATGCAACAAAGTCACTTGCATCATGGCCTCACATCCGGTTCGTGTAATACAACGACATTTCACATTATCTCTGAGATGTCTCTTAGCATTCATATCCTTAAAACCTTCTTGTTGCACACAAATATCCTCCTATAAAGTTTGTTTGTTTTCTTACGCCGATTAACTTGATTCTTACGAATCCCAAAACCCTTTGATAGACCATATTCATTATAGAAATTGTAAGCAACATCCAAGTTTTCAAAAGTTTTCCAACTATAAAGTACCTCATAGATTGATTGAACACATTTGTTGGATCCGTTTCGTCTTCTTCAGCATTCACGAGATAGCCATTATTATCAATATCATTAATTTGTGTATGTTCGAACCTGGTAGTGGAAAAAGTTATTGAGAATCATAATGAAAATTAATGATGAATCATAAAGGTAGAAGCAATATATGATCGAACCTGGTAGAATATGCACTTCGTTGCTTAAGTTAGACATTGAAAACTCATAGCTCATACTAGAGATTAATTTAGTTATAAAATAAAAAGGATTGAGAATAGATTACATATCTATGTTGAAGATTTTCAACAGTGATGATTTATTGGGGAAATATTTTAGAGGGAAAGGTTGGCGCCATAAATAAAGGTGGGAAATAATGTGTTGCTGCAGCCAATTAGATGCATTACAATTGCAGCTAATATTTCCCCTTAATATATATAGTATACGCCTTAAGGACGGGTCCAAAATCAAACTGGTTTGGCTAGTAAACTAGTGGTTAAAACTAACATATTCATATACGCGTCCGTTCAAAAAAATATTTAATATATGGGTCATGTTCAGTTAATTAACGTCACTAATTAACTTGTTCCAACCCACCACAAAGTTTAACATTATATTACAATGAAAAAATATTTAAATGTTCGATTAAACTTTCCCCATAATTCACAATGTGTCTAGCTAGTTATAAATTATAAAGTCTTGTCAGTAATACGTTTTAAGCCCTAGCTCATTAGTTGCTAATTACATTAATTAGTTGCATATCAACAAAACTGGTAATACAACCAAGTCGTAAATAGGTCAACTCAACTAATTAGTGTGTAATAACCTTGTCTACATCATATGGTTAGACAATATTGCTTAAAGAAAGTTTATTCTTTATATTTAGAGGTAAGGCTATATATAGTTAGAGTTTTTTTTTTAACTAATTAAACTATAGGTGTCAAAGATCAGCTAAAAAGGGCTTATTGAGACTAGCTTTTTAAGTGGTCTCTATGATAGAATATCCCTTTGTTGAAAGCAAAAAGAGACTGATTGTAATAATAAATTTGTGTATGTATGACTTAAAGTATTATAGTGATTGAACTGGATTAATAAAGCATCCCGTACAACTGACACAAAAAACTTGCGGACATATAAAGGGTAGCTAGTTGGAACACATTTGACATGTGAAAATTTACAAATTATAAAATGCTTGTGTTTGTCGACAATAATATGTTTTGATCACATTATTCTTGATAACATCTGATGACGTACAATATGGACACCAAGCTCATTGGGCTTAGTTTATAATATACGCATATGGGCTCAGGCCCAATACAACAAATAGCCGGACCACTAAGCCCGACAGGGGTCACGCTCCGGATATACTAAAGACGCACGTGAGTATCTCTAAAGCCGCACCCGTTGCATTTCAGCGGACAAACGCTGACCGCGAAAGGATACTCACGTCCGCAGACACGATTACACGTGGACCCTTGCCCGACAAGGGACCCACTCCGGCCACTAACAGTCACAAGCGAAATACTAGGAAACCCTAGTATTGGGCTTGCCTATAAATAGGGGTCATTTCTCACCCCAAAAGAGGTACATTCTGTCTAATCACTATTACACATATGCTCTGACATTTCTCTGACAAACATGTATACTTACTCTCACGCCGGAGCTTAATTGTGGGGTCCGCCCCACAATAAGGCTAACGGTTTACTCTCGTTTGTGCAGATCGCCCCTTTTTCACTTGGATTAGTACAAGAACTATATCAAAACTCGCTTGCCGGCCTAGCCCATCAAGTGACCCAGACTCATATTCACCCCTACACGCTTTTTGTACTAACAAGTTGGCGTCATCCGTGGGACTCGAACCATAATTGTGTTCCTCAAAAATACTCACCATGAGCAACCACGAACAACCTACCCCTAGCCATCCCAAGTCCGATGTGCGGAATACGGTAGGGAAAGACAAACAAACCCCACAGGGCTCTGCGAGAACTACATCCGTTGTAGACATCGAAGAATTCTGCGAAAAGCACTATGAGAAACTGCTACCAATCATGGCAGATAAGTATGAGTACGAGCGGAGAAAGAAAGAAAAGTTAGAGGAAGTGAAAGCGCGGCTTGACTTTGGCGAGGCTCGAAAGAAGAGCACTAAGGCGCAGGAATCAGCATATTCTGAATCTAGGACAATGTCGCCAAGAAGACAAAGACGTTCTCGCAGCCCGCGCCACAGTTCTAGCGTCTTCACAAGGTTAAGGCGTGAAAGGTCAAGATCACCGCGGCATGACCACAAGGGCAAGGCAAGAAGAGAAAGTACCGTATTTAAGAGACTTGGAAGCAGAGGATGGAGTGCGTCCGCGCACTCCGATGGCCGTCAGGAAAGCTCAAGGTATACGGAAAATCACTCTGAAAGCGAAGATAGTAAAGGAGGACACTGGAAGTCTAAATCACGAAGGCAGAAGTCTAGTGTCGAAGATGATGATCTCTCCCAACCTTGGGTATGTGTCGAGACTGATCCGTTCACGTCTCGGATCCGTCACTTTGACTTCCCAAAAACACAAATGCCCAGTCATGTAAAAACATACAACGGAAGTGAAGATCCTGAAGATCACTTAAAAATCTTCCAGGCAGCAGCAAAAACGGAAAGGTGGGCCATGCCAACATGGTGTCATATGTTTAACTCCATACTCACCGGGAACGCTCGGGTGTGGTTTGACGATCTTCCTCCAGAATCCATAGACAGTTATAATGACCTAAGAGAAGCATTCTTGAAAAATTACCTCCAACAGAAAAAGTGCATCAGAGACCCCATAGTGCTCTATAACATCAAGCAAAGATACGGAGAGTCCACAAAAGACTTCATACAAAGGTATAAGTCAGAAAGTGGGAATGTTAAAGGGGCACCGGAATGTATGAGAGTCTCCGGATTCGTGCACGAAATCACTAATCCTGAACTTATCAAAAGATTTCATGAGAAAATTCCAAAAACAGTAGACGAAATGATGCAGGTAGCCACATCTTTCCTTCAAGGGCAAGAGGCGGCCTCAAATCAGGAAAGGATAAAAAGCCCCTCTGGCCTGGAAACACCAGGAAAGGGGTCACAGGCAGAATTTCAAAAAAGGGTGAGGCTTTTGCAGCCAACATAAGCAAGAGAAGAGGCCGGATAGGTTTACCCTTCTCGCAAAAACCCCAAGGGAGATTCTGGCCTTGGAAAAAGGAAAGTTCAAAACCCCACCTCCAATGACAACCCCGGTTGAAAAACGAAATACAAACAAATTTTGCGAATTCCATGGAGAAATAGGGCATAACACAAATGAATGCAACCATCTAAGAAGACAAATTGAGGATATGCTCAAAGCCGGGAAGCTATCGCATATAATCAAGGAGCTAAAGCAAAATAGCGCGAAAGACCAACAAAAAAAGAAAGGCGAAACTTCCGAAAAAGAGAAACCTCAAGCGATTCTAATGATCCAGTCATGGCAAAAGATAGTGAGGCAAAAGATATCCCAAAGCTTCTCACCCAATCTCGAAATTTCATTCCCGTCTTTAGGAGACGATGAAGGAGCGGAAGGTCCCCTGATAATAGAAGCGGAGATCGGAGGCCACCAAGTGCACCGCATGTGCGTCGATGGAGGGTCATCCTTTGAGATACTCTACGAGCACTGCTTCAATCGACTCCGCCCGGAAATAAGAAATCAAATGATCCCAGCCACAACCTCGCTAGTAGGGTTCAACGGCGAAATAAAATGGCCATTGGGACAAATAACACTTTTGGTAAAAATCGGGGATGACGAACACTCAACGTCAACATGGATGGATTTCATGATAGTAAGATCAACATCTCCATATAACGGAATCATTGGAAGACCAGGGTTACGGAAAATACATGCGGTCCCATCAACAACGCATGGAATGATAAAATTCCCGGTCACGGGAGGAATACTTACGCTAAGGAGCAGTAAAATCATTCCAATTGAATGTGCGATGATCTCTGGGCCAGAAGACCAACCCCCCAGTCAACAAAGTAAGAGAAGAAAGGGTCAAAGTGGCAATCAATCCGGAATACCCAGAGCAGACAGTAATGATTGGTTCTAACCTCACAGAGAAAGCCCGAAGTAGGCTGTGTAACCTACTCCAGCGGAATTTGGACATATTCGCTTGGACCCCGGCGGACATGACGGGCGTCCCAAGGCACATAGCGGAACATAGGCTAAACGTGCGAGAAGGTTGCCAACCGATTAGGCAGAAGAAAAGAGGTCAAGCGGCAGAAAGAAACATAGCAATCAATGACGAAGTCAGTAAGCTGGTGGCAGCCGGGATCATGAGGGAAGTTCATTACCACGATTGGCTTTCCAACCCAGTAATGGTAAAGAAACATGACGACAGCTGGAGAATGTGTGTCGACTTTAAAGACCTCAATAAAGCATGTCCCAAGGACGGGTACCCCCTGCCAGAGATAGACTGGAAGGTTGAATCCCTATGCGGATTCCCCTTTAAATGCTTTCTGGACGCATACAAGGGGTATCACCAAATACAGATGGCAGAGGAGGACGAAGAAAAAACTGCGTTCATCACAAACCAGGGCATTTTTTGCTACACAAAAATGCCTTTCGGTCTAAGAAACGCCGGTGCAACCTACCAACGATTAGTGGACAAGGCATTCCACGGACAAATTGGTAGAAACCTCGAGGTATATGTGGACGATCTAGTTATCAAAAGTCGCACGGAGGATGAAATTGTCTGCGACATAGAAGAGACATTTAAAACTCTTAGAAAAAACAACATGAAACTAAACCCAAAGAAGTGCACCTTTGGAGTTGAAGAAGGAATATTCTTAGGATACCAGGTCAATACTAAAGGCATTAAGATATGCCCAGACAAGGTAGACGCCGTACTAATCCTTCAATCACTAAAATTCCTGAAAGACGTGTTGAAACTAAATGGAAAGTTAGCAAGCTTAAACAGGTTTTTAGCAAAATCAGCAGAAAAATCGTACCATTTTTCAAAACTTTAAAAAAATGCACGAAGAAGAGTGATTTTCTATGGACAGAGGAAGAGGAAGCTGCATTTAGATAGATGAAGGAACACATAGCAAAGTTACCCATGCTCACCGCTCCAGAAGAACAAGAGGAACTCATCATCTACCTAGCAGCATCCAAGGAAGCGGTTAGTGCTGTACTAATGACAGAAAGAGAAGCCAGGCAAATGCCAATCTACTTTGTCAGCCGGGCGCTAAGGGGGCCGAAAGTAAACTACACCTCCATGGAAAAACTGGTGCTAGCACTAGTACATGCAAGCAAAAGGCTAAAAAGATACTTCCAAGCTCATCCAATCATAGTAGTAACAGATCAGCCCATCAAAAACATACTATCAACCCCAAAAGTCGCTGATAGGATGCAAAAGTGGAGCATACAACTAGAGGAATTTGACATACATTATAGGCCAATAGTATCTGTTAAAGGACAAGTGCTAGCCGATTTTATCGTGGAAAGACCAGAAGAAGAAGGCCAGGACGATTCCACAAAGAAAGAAGAACCGCTCCCGGCACAGTGAACCTTGTTCATGGATGAGTCATCTTGTGTTGACGGATGTGGAGGATACTCACGGATCCGGAAGGGGCAGAGTTCACGTACGCTTTACGATTTCAGTTTGAAGCAACTAACAATGAAGCAGAATATGAAGCTTTGATAACAGGATTGCGGATAGCGGAAAAAATGGGCGTCCAAAATCTCTAAGTAAATGTAGACTCAAAACTGGTATCAAACCAAGTAAATGGGACTTACATCGCAAAAGAAACAGACATGATCAAATACTTAGAGAAGATAAAAACATTGGCTAGTACTTTTCGGGCGTTTTCAATAAAGCAAGTTTCAAGAAGCAAAAATAAAAAAGCGGATGCACTAAGCAAAATAGCATCTACCAACTTCGCACATCTCAGCAAATAGGTTTTAGTAGAAGAATTGAAAGAAAAATCAGTGAATGAGATCGAAGTGCTCGCCGTGGTGGAGGAAGAGGGGGATTCCTGGATGACCCCGATTCATGAATACCTCACGGATGAAACTTTACCAGCGGAAAGAAAGAAGGCAAGAGTGATGTTATCCCACTAGTTTAATTCATTACACAACTATAATTGGTGTAAAGTTTTATACACAATAAAATATACTATAAAAATATAACCTTAAGAGTAATTAAGAAAATTACCAAGTTACCCTTGATAAAATTCACTCTCAAAAATATATATAATATAATATATAATACGTATATTAAACCGGGCAAATATGATCACCCGGGTCGTTTATCCCAACGACTAGTGAAATTGAAACCTCGTTTAAGTTCGAATTCTGATTTGAATTAAGCAAAGATATTTTTGATAATCTAAATCTACTAAATAAAAAACAACAATTTAAAAAAATTAACAATAAAAGGCATTTTAAGCAATTTGAACAAATACGGAAAAAAAATAAAACTTGACAATTAAGCAATTAAACTAAATTTTACTCCTAAAAATATAAACTAAAATTCCAAACCTAAGATAGGACAAAAGAAAATTTTAGGTAAAAGAAAAACATTTTTTTGGCTTTTTAGATTAAAAGATATGATTTTTCTAAAATTTAAACTAATTAAAAACTTAAAAATAATAAAAATATTAATCCTAAAATTTTTATAAAAATTACACTAAATAAAGAAAATGTGCATAAATTTTCTAAAAATAAAAGCCCTAATTTTTTTTCTTTTTATTTAAAGTTTAATTAAACTAATTAAAACCTAACCCTAATTATTACTTAAAACTAATTAATAACTAACTTAGGGACTAACTGTGTTAAAGACTTAAGGACTAATGGGGCTAAAACATTTAACGGGCAAGGATTAACTAAGTAACAACTAAAACAGAAAAATTACAAGAATGGTCCCTGAGTTCCTACCCCGACAACAAACTAAGTCCAAATAAGCCTTAAAATAAGGTGAAGTTAAAAACAGCTTAAAATTCAAAACTCAAAAGACCAAAGTTGTAGAATAAACTGGGGAGATCAACTTTAACAAAAGCACTATGGGATGAAACTCAAAGATAAGCTCTAAAAGAGCTTCTCAATAAGTTGTTGCAGAAACTAGGGGTTTGGGCTATGTTTTACTAAAACAGCTATACAATGCTCAAATTAAGCTTAATTCTAAAAATGAAAAGTGATCTAGATAGCTAATGATTTGCTTAATCTATAAATGCAAAGAAATCTAAACTAGAAATCCTTTTAAGCTACTGGATTTAAGCATGAATTAAGCAAACTCAGGAAATAAGTAAATTAGCACAAAATCCAAATAAGCTAAATACCTTAAAAAGCTAAACTGGACTCTAAAACTTTAAAGACTTATTAAACTACTTATATTCTATCTATATAAGCTATAAATTCTAGACTCATAAGCTAATTTAACAAATTCAGATCCTAAAATTCCTAAGTACTGTTTTTGGCTTTTGATGGTTTTTGTGACTTTTGACAGCAACATTAAGCTATGTAAATAAACTAGATAACGAAATTTAAGAGTGATTCTATAATAAGCTATAGCTAAACTTAATATTACTTGAATCTAAGAGCCTAAATCCTACTTCTACTTAACTAAAAACTAGTCTAAAAGTAGCAGTACAAACTGTGACAGCAGTACTAACCTTTTGGTTAGTACTGGTGCACTTTGCACAAGTGCAACACAAAGGTGCAGGTTTCCTAAGGGTAAAGCCTGCACTAAAACACACTCAAGTTGAGTGTTAGATCACAAATCAAACACTAACCAAGCCTTATAAGGCTAGTAGGATTCAAAATTAGCCATTCTTAAGATCAAAACAAAAAAGTACATTCTAAGAAAAATACCCTGGTGCTGTCAAGCTTAATATAAGCTCAAATTCTTTAAATTTTCAAATCTAATTTATAAAAACTCATTTCCTAATGCTTTTAACTAAATTCTAAGCTGTCTACAAAGGTTTGCACAAAAACTTTTGACTTTATGAGGTCAAACAAGCTTATGCCAAACACCCCTTATAGACTTTGACAGAAATGATTAGACTAAGATTGATGAATTCTAACTATTAAACCTTTAAAACCAGATATTAACTAGCTTATATCAAACCTATTAAACACATTTTAACAACTAATTAAGCTAGAATCTATGATCTAAGACTATTAACTAATATTTTTGGTTTTTTTAAGTTTTTATGACAGTTTATAAAATTCTATGATCTAAGTAATGAAAAGTAAAGACAGATTAAGAGAATGAACTAATAAGCAAATATAAGAACTAAAAAGCAAAAATAAGCAAGCAAATAAGCAGATAAGCATATAAACTATAACTAAGCAATTTAAACTGAAATTAGAGAAAAATGAAAAGAGAAACTTACTTGAACCTTTAGCTAAACAAAAGGTACCAATTAAGGCAGCTACAAGCTCCCTAGCTTATTAGATAAGCTAGGGTAAAATCCTTGGGATCACTTCCAAGTTAAGATCCCCTTCCAAAAGCTTAATCCCAATGAATTCCATAATCAATGTAATTAAATGTTTTAATGGTTTAGGTAAGAGTAATTCAGTATTTAAAATAAGCTCTATTTCAGCTTATAGACTGAAAGAGCTTAAAATGAGCTTATTAACTTATTGAGACAATTTGGCTTATTAAGAGAGCTTTTGAATAACAAGAAAAGAGAGCTTATGAATGACTTAAACTAAATTTCATTAATAAAAGTTACTGGTTACATTACTTTAAAAAGGAAAATTACATTTAAGAAAAATACGAATTTAAGCTAAACTAAAAATTACTAAAAAACTAGATGGTGTGTGTGTGAGAAGTGAGGCCTATTTATAGGCTGCCTTGGATCCTTCTAGCCTTTTGCCTTGCTCTCAAATCCTTTTAATCCTGGCCAATTATTTCTTTAATCATTTGAGCATCAATTGTGGCCGTTTGATCAAGATGTGGACACCTGAAGATTGCCAGCGTGTCATTCTCTTATGGATGTCATTGTGCTTCTTTTGTGAGTGATTTTAGTGTAAAACCCACATAAATTTGTGCTTTCTCCATTGCTACGTGTAAGGTGAGCTTGAGATAGGCTAAGTATCCCCTTGGAAAGACCGATTTGACCCTTGCCTTGCACTTATGAGCTCTTTAATTGACTAATCCACCCCTTGATTTCCATATCCCCCTTGTTTTACCCTAGATGGTAAAACGTTAGTGACAATGAATAGTAAAATAGGTTTCGCGCCCATTTTTTACAGTTAAAACTGTTATTACTTTAGCCTTTTGACACTTTCAGTCCCTTTCATTCCTTTCTTCTTTTCTAGTTATAAATAACTTTGGGAAAGTGCAAGTTTGGTCCTTGGATGGCCTTTGTGAGTTGTTTTAAAAGGACCAATGGCTAGGGATTTGGGTTTTTGTTGACCTTTTATTGGGACAACATCTTTGACTGGAATTTGACAGAGGCCTTTGACTCTTCTAGGCTTCGGCTTTGAATTTTTTGGCTTATTTTTGAAATACTTCTTGATTCTCGTGTCCGTGCTTGCCCTTTTTTGCTGTTCTTCTTGTGTATTTGTGGACTTATCTATAACTTTTGCACACACAAAACACAAATACAAGCATATTTTTGCCATTTTTGGTCTGTTTTGGGTTTAATTGGGTTATTTTAGGTACAAACGGATATGTGTATTTTACACTTATCATGGACTGTATTTAGGTTTCATTGGTAGGAAGTGTAATGGATGAGGCCCATGCATCAAGATACTTGGTACATCCGGGAGCGGATAAGAAGTACTATAATATTTGTGATATGTATTGGTGGCCGGGAATGAAGAGAGATATTGCTATCTACGTTAGTAAGTGTTTGACTTATGCAAAAGTGAAGGTTGAGCATCAAAGACCTTCAGGTTTATTGCAACAGCCTGAGATAATTGAGTGAAAATGAGGTAGAATCACCATGGATTTTATCACTAAATTTCCAAGGTCAAAGTAGTGGGTATGATATTGTGAAAACTAAAGAATCGTTATGCATCAGAGTGTTTAGATCTTGTAATCTAGGATAACTAAACAATGATAACATCATGCTAGCTGAATTATATTGTAAAAAATAAGGGGCCAATTGTTATTGAGCAAGGTTTTATACACATACGTTTCCACCAAGCCCCAATTATATACTGATCAGTATAGAATGGTTTACTACCTGTAACAGGGACAAAGATTCCTTGAGGGCTACATACACCAAACTAGACGTCTACATTGATCAGTGTTACACATTCACACACATTTTTTGGATATCTAAAACTATGTGTTCCTATGATCTCTTATTATAGAGAGATTCCATGATCTTACAAAGGAAGTTAACATAAAGATATAAACAAGTAAATCTTTTAAACATTAAGAAATATCTTCTGTTATCTTTATCTTCTTAAGGAGATCTTCATCTTTTGATATCTTTGACCAAATCTTCCATAATTCTCCACCAGCTTGAAGAATTCCAATATGCTAGATTTAGTCCTTATGTTTCATTCTGTTATTTATTTTGTCTCATCAAATCTAGAATCCCAACAATCTTCCCTATTTAATGATGACAAAACAAACAAAGTCGTGTACGAACTTCATCATAAAGCCAAAGCTTCCCCTAAAGTTGAGATGTAATCATCTCCCTGAATGAAACAATAACTTCCCCTTAAGTAGATTTCCCTTTGTACCATGCCACACCAAGGATCTATAAGTTGCAATATGTTAATATTTCTTCCCCTTTTTGTCATAATCCAATAGTAGACATATGAATATAAGCAACTTTGATCTTGACCACTACAAACCAATATCACACTTCTAATCAAAGCTTTCTAACTCCTCAAATTACCCACCATTAAGCACAATAAGAAAAATGAACTTGAGTAATAGAAACTCACACTAGCAGTAGTAATAATGATTAGAAGTAGTAAAAACCTTCACCTTAATGATGTATGTAAATGGGTAAACATTTTAACAATAAGCTTCCCCTGAAACCCATATGTTAACCATTTCTTGAATCTTCAATTCTGTAAGCTCTATGTAATGATTACTGATGAAGAAAAACTAAGTATAACCAACTTGATGCTGAAGTAGAATAACCCAAACTTGTGTCTTATGTCTTGTACTATCCACTTGACTTCAAATATACCAAGGAAGTCCCAAAATATAAGTAGATTCACCACCTCTTGACAAAAAATCATCTTCCTATAAAGACTGAGTACAACCAACGTAAACTCCTCTATTAGTGGATTGCAAATGTGCGCATTGAGCACCATAAGTTTGTAAATCACACACCTTTGCTAGATTCGTCAAGTCTTCATCACATCGTTTCTAAGCATGAACAAGTTATCTTTAAAGTGTAACACCCACTATAAGATATGATAAGAACACGCATCCGTGAAACTTCACTTCAACGTCAAATAAGTGATAATTAATCATCTTCGTAACCAATTATACCAATAAATATGAGCTTTTAAATCTTTTAAGAACATTTAAAATCATAACCTGTTCCAAACAGTAGAAATCAAAACCAAAAATTTCCTGTGTGTTGTCCAAAAACATAACTCAGCCGAGAACCAAAAGCATGCTTTGTCACCCGATATCAGACCAAACTAGCAGTATAAGCAATAAACTGGCAGTATAAACTTTTTAAGGCCAGCTGTACTAATTTATCAATGAGTAGTACTAAATATTGCTTGAACAGTATTAAAAATAAAGGAGCAGTACTAACTTTCTAATAAGCAGTACTAAGTGATTACCATAGTTAAGGTTACTCCTTCCTCCCATGTTGTTAGCAACGCTGTACATGTCACAAAACTGTCACAGATCTATTACAATATTGTCGTTAATCAGTCACTACACTGCATTCTCCTTCCTCCCATTATGTTAGCAACACTTAATTTGTCACTAATCTGTCACTAATTTGTATTCTCCTTCCTCCCATTAGGCATTTTATGCGACACTCTTTTCTGTACACCTTGAACTTGTTCTAATGTGGTCTCTACTTGGATATCCTTCCTCCATAGCTTTTAGTGACACTTTTTAGAGTCACTAATCTGTCACTAAAGTGTCACTAATCTAACAGTAGTAACAAATAACCAGGCAATACTAATATAAAGCGAGTCATACTAATGTTGAATTGAAACACAAACCAACAACATTTTTTAATTAGTACATCTAAATCTGCGTTGTTCTTTCTTCCTGTCCACGAACAACATTGCAACCTTTGAGTAAACCTTTTTTTGTGCTTGGGGGATGCCTGACTTCTTTCATATGATAAGAATTTGTTTTAAAAGTGCTACCATCTCCTTTTTTTATTTAGTTTTGTCGGCAGTAGGTCTCCCTTCACCAGGGACGATTTGTAGTTTACTCCACTTTTTTTATATCGGTTGTTGCAATTTATCTCACAAGGAATGAATTGTTTTATCAAAAAGTGTATGATTTTGTCGGTTTCTCTAATTGTTCAAACCCTTCTTCCAATGATTCCTATCAGATCCTTTGTTCCTTCAAACCTTTTCACCTGCTCTTCACGAACTATCATCACGAATCTTGCAACAAAACTTCTTCTTGTTTCCCTTATGGATCCCTGCGGTTGTCGTTGATACTAGCATACCTGTTAAGGGTTCGCTTCAAAATGATTACAATGATCAGCTTTGAATGATTTCTGCAACACAATAGACATAACCCTTCTTTCTTCATAGATTCAATACAAAACATAACCTTGTGATCCTAGATATCACGAGCCACCAGGCTCTGATACCAATTGTGAAGATCTAAAGAATCGTGTAAGCTTAGATTGTTTAGATCTTATATCTAGGATAAACAATAACAATGATAATAATTATGCAGCGGAATATAATGAAGACAATTGTTATTGAACAAGGTTTTATTACCATACGTTTACACCAAGCCCCAATTCTATATGATTAGTATAGAATGGTTACCACCTGTAATAGGGATCAAAGATCCTTGAGGCTACATACTCCAACTAGACGTCTACATTGATCCAGTACACACACACACACGTTTTTTCTGGATACCAGTCAAGTGGTAAAGACAAGATATTGGCTACTTCAAGTGAGACGTTCAAAGTAGAGAACACGTCAGCATAAATGTTGCGTGACCTAGACCAACAAATGGAAAAGAGGGCAGATGATGGTTAGTACTTTATGGATTAAATTTTATAATGAGTATGAGTATGGAATTCGCTACCATCCAGGTAAGGCAAATGTGGTGACTAATGCGTTGAGTATGAAGGAATGAGTGAAACCTAGGCGTGTTCGAGCGATGGCTATAACCATTCAGTATGGAGTAAGAGGAATGATACTGGTAGCCTAAAGTGAGGCGTTCAAGCAAGAGAATGTACTCGCAGAAAGATTACGTGGTTTAGATGAACAGATGGGAAGGAAAGAAGACGAGAGTTTGTATTTTATGGATCGTATTTAGGTTTCATTGGTAGGAAGTATAATGGATGAGGCCCATGCATCAAGATACTTAGTACATCCAGGAGTAGATAGTAGATAAGATAGGACTTAACCTTGGGATCTTGTATTGGTGGCCAGGAATGAAGAGAGATATTGCTATTAACGTTAGTAAGTGTTTTACTTGTGTAAAAGTGAAGGCTGAGCATCAAAGACATTCGGGTTTATTGCAACAACCTGAGATACTTGAGTGAAAATGAGGTAGAATCACCATGGATTTTATCACTAAATTTCCAAGGTCAAAGTAGTGGGTATGAATATTGTGAAACTAAAGATCGTTTAAGCTCAATATTGTTTAGATCTTATATTAGGATAACAACAATAAACAATGATAAACAATTATGCAGGTGAATATAATGAAGATAATTGTTATTGAACAAGGTTTTATTACCATACGTTTCCACCATGCCCCAGTTCTATATGATCAGTAGAGAACGGTTACCACCTGTAACAGGGATCAAAGATCCTTGAGGCTACATACACCAACTAGACGTCTACATTTATCCAGTGTACACACACTTAGGTTCTATTGGTAGGAAGTGTAATGGATGAGGCCCATGCATCAAGGTACTTGGTACATCCGGGAGCGGATAAGACGTACTATAACCTTGGAGACATGTATTGGTAGCCACGTGTAGAAAAGGATATAGCTACCTATGTTAGCAATTGTCGGATTTGTTTAAGAGGTGAAGGCTGCAATGTCAAAGACTTTTGGCTTGCTGCAACAGCCTGAGATACTTGAGTGAAAATGAGATAGAATCACCATGGATTTTATCACTAAATTTCCAAGGTCAAAGTAGTGAGTATGATGTGATTTGGGTGATGGTCGATAGACTGACCAAGTTAGCTCATTTTCTAGCTATACAAGAAGATTTCAAGATGTGAAGTTGGCAAGGATTTATATTGATGAGATAATAGCAAGGAATGGAATTCTGGTGATGATCAACTCAGATTGAGATGGATGATTTACCTCGTGGTTTTGGCAGACGCTGCAAAAAGTGTTAGAGACGCGATTAGATTTGAGTACTGCTTAGCATCCTCAAGCGGATGGACAAAGTGAACGTATGATTCAGACTTTGGAGGATATAATGAGGGCATGTGTTATTGATTTTGGTGGTAGTTATCAATTGAGCAATCGGTGTGCTCCGTTTGAAGCTTTGTATGGTAGGAAATGTAGATCGCCTGTTCTATGGGCAGAGAGTAGAGAAAGTAGCTTGATTGGACCTGAGTTAGTATTAGAGATGACAGATAAGGTGGTATTGACTAAGGAAAAGCTCAAAGCGGTGAGAGATTGTCAAATAAGCTATGTTGATTTTAGGCATAAGCCATTAGAGTCTGAGGTGGGAGATCGTGTATTGTTAAAGGTGTCGCCTTGGAAGGGCATAGTGCATCTTGGAAAGAAGGGTAAGTTAGCACCAAGATATGTAGGACCGTTTGAGATCCTTAAAAGGACTGGCCTTGTAGCTTATCGATTAAGATTGCCTGAGGAATTGATTGGTGTACATGACACATTCCATGTGTGAAATTTGAAGAAGTGTTTAAGGAATGCTAATTTGCGTGTGTCGTTGAATGAAATCAGAATTGACAAGACTTTATGTTTTGTTGAGGAACCTGTAGAAATTATGGATTGTGAGATTAAGAGTTTGAAATGTAGTAGAATACTATTTGTAAAAGTTCATTGGAATTCAAAGCGTGGTCCCGAGTTTACTTGGGAACGCGAAGACTATATGAAGTTAGGTAAAATCTCAGACGAGATTTCCTCAAGGAGGGAATACTATGACACCCGTGATTTGGGCAGGTTAGCTTTACCTTTAGATATGTCTATGTGTTCATTTTATGTGATTAAGTGGTGTGTTATGTGATTATCATGTGTGCTAAGTGGTTTTAGTATGTGCTTAAGATCATTTTGAGTTGTATGGGCATCTCATTTTGATCATGTTTGTGGAAGTGATTGGTATTCTATGGGTTAACATGCGGTGTTTAATGGAAATTGTGTTTGTATTTAGTATCGTAATGCTATGTCATTGTTTTGGATTATTATGGATTAGCGTTTGTAGAAAATATGTCCATTGTTGGAAAGAGAGTGTTGTGAGGGAAATGTGGAGGTTTTTAGCTTACTTTCGTTAATATAGTTAGTGTAATGTGAAATGATAATGTTTTTTGTAAAAAGTTTTGCAAGTAGTGGGGTTGGTGTATTTTGGGTTGAGCATTTATGTGCTGGGGGGGATTGGTTTTCTTATGGGTTTGTAGGTAAGGAGTGTTGGTTTATAATTATTGTATTTGTTGTTTATTGTGAGTGGGTTAGTGGCCCCAAGGGGAGAGGGGTTTGTTTATTTTATTTTGTTGTGCGTTTTTTATTATTTTTTGTGTAGGGTCTTAAAGCGTGATTTGTTGTTTTTTATGGTATAGGTGTTTTTGTTGGTGTTTGTTTTTTTTTATGTTTGTTTTTAGGATTTGTTTGTGTGGCTTTTTTGGTTGTTTTTGGGTTTTGTGGGTTTGGAATGGTTTTTTTTGTTTGGTTCTTTTTTTAGCTTGTTGTTTTTTTTATTGGTTTTGTGGTCCTTTTTTTGTTTTTGGTTTTGTTTTTTTTATTTCTTGCGTATGTTTTTGGTTTTTGTTTTTGTTGTTGTTTTTTGTTGGTTTTGTTTAGATTTTGTTTGGTTTAGTTATGTGTTTGATGGTGTGTGTTTTTCGGTGTTTTGATTGTTTTTGTGTTCTTTTATTTTTTTTGTTGTTGTTGTTGTTTTTGTTGTGTAGTTGTTGTTTGTGGAGTGTTGTTTTTTTTTTTTAGGGTTTTTTGTGTGGTAGTGGTTGTGATGTTGTGGTGGTTATGTGTTGGTTGTCGTTTTTTGCTTTTTAAAAGGTGGTTGTTGGTTTTTGGCGGCGAAGGTTGTTTTTTTTTTTCGTTTTTTTGTATTCGGTGTGTTTGGTGTTTTTGTTGTTTTTGTTATAGGGTTGTTTGGTGGGGATTGTGTTTTGGGTGTGTGTGTTTTTTTTGTGTTTTGTGTTCTTTTTGTTCGTTTGTTTTTGTTGTGTGTTTGTATTTTAATTTTGTTGGGGTTTTGTTTTCTGTTTGTGTAGGTTTTATTTTTGATTTTTGTTATGGGTTTTTTTTATGTTTTTATTTTGTTTTTGTTTGTGGGGTTGTAATGTTTGTGTGTTTTTTAGGTTTATTGTTGTTGTAGTTTTGTGGGTGGTTGGGGTTTTTTTTTGATGTGGGGTTTGTCGGATTCTAGTTTGTTTTTGTCTGTTTTGTGTTGGTGTGGTTGGTTTGTTTGTTTGGTTTTTGGGTTAGTCTTTTTTTTTGTTGGTTGGTATTTGGCTTGGGTAGTTTGTAGTCTTTTTTTTTGTTTATTCTTTTTTGAGTTTTGTTGTTGTTATTGTGTGTTGTTGTTTGTTTTTTTGTATGTTTTTTTTTTTTTAAGGTGGTTGTGTTTTTTTTATTGTTTTTGTTTTTTTTTTTTGTTGTTTCGGGTTATTGTTCTGGCTATTGTCTGTGTTTGTAGTTGTTGTATTTGGTTTCTTGTGCTGTTGGTGGTTTGTTTGGTGTGTTCTTTTTTGTTTGTTGTTTTGTTTTTTATGTTTTGATGTTGGTGTTTTTTATTGCAGTTTTTGTTTTTTTGTTGTGATTTTGTATTAGATTTTTGTGTATGCTGTTTCGTTTATATATATTTATGTATTCGAGTATATCTTGAATAAATTGATTCATTGCAATTGATAATAAGTAGTTAGTTTTAAAATATGATTATTTAATATTATATAATTAAAGGATATATTAATTAGAATAAGTATTTTAATATAAACAAAAATTAGAATATTAATAAAAAAAAAATATATTGAAAATTAAAAAAACCGGTTTTTGGATAAAAATAAAAGAAAAAAAGGAGTTTTAAACTAACACAACTTCTAATTTGATAAGGATTATAACTAGATACCTATTTAATAAAAACCCTAGTCATACCCTTCCCCTCTCCCTTGTTTTGGTCGAAATAATCCAGCCCCAAGAGCCTAGGAGTGTCGAAATTGTGGTGATCCAAGAAACATTCAAGAGTTGTTGTTTAGGTGCTAATAATCAAGGTAAGTGTGTTCTTTATGGTTAGATTTATGTGTTCATGTAATATAATCAATGATGGATCTAGGGTTTATATAAAATACAGAAAATATATGATCATTAATGGTGGTATGATGATTAGGGTTAGTTTAGGGTTATGATTATGCATATGGCATGTTAGGGTTTGCGTTAAAACTTGATTTAGGGTTGAGCAGAATTTTGGGTCGTGTTCAACGACTGATATCTTGATGATAAAAATGAGTATTGATATGTTTCTTGAGCCTATGAATAAGCCAAAAGGGTCTACTTTCTAGAAAATCCAGCCTCAAAGGTTTTTAAGGTCGGGAAGTCATTCAAATAATTTTTGCAAGAAAAGTGGTCAAAACAGTAAATACGGGTCAGAATTAGGTCATGTTTGAGAGGGTAAAACCTATAATTAAAAATGGAATTAAGCTTAGAACTTATACAGGAGTTAATTTCTATATGTCTATTAACCTCACACCAATTTTTAGCCTCTGATTAGTTGTCTAAGTATAGTTAGCAAGGTCAAACATTTTAGTGTGCAATCAGATCCGAATTGGAACAGTTTTGAAGTTGGATTTTATTTGGGGTAGTTGCACATGTAATTAATACTTGGGAATCACAAGGTAGTTAATAAACTCATAAATGAACTTAGGTGATTTTTAGTATGAATTATGGAGGTCAGCAAGTAAGGTTTTTAAGTACGTAAAGATACACTAAAATTTTGCAATTCTGAATAAATTGTAAGTAACTAGTGTAAGGTGTTAATGAGGTGGTTAAGGTTGGGCATGGTGTCGGGGTGACCCATGATGGTTAATCAAACCCTTAGACATCCATCATATGTGTGTTACATGGACTAGAGCTTTTAGCTTGGTCGCGTGTAACCGTGTTTATTTATTTGTATAGTGCGTGATAGGAATTAAAAGCTGCGTTTGGAGCATTCAGGTGAGTTTTATAGCCCCTCTTTTCTTATGATTTATTGGGGTGAAAATGATACAAAGTGTTTGGAAATGTTTTGATTACTGTGATAATGTGTTGTCAAAGATGCATGGACTATATGTGACTATTGTATGTTGTGTGCTACATGTTTTGTGATGTGATATTGAGAATTGCAAACTAAGTCAGGAGGGATCACCTACGGGTATCCATGGCCTGTTTAGTGGATGGTACTATGGCCTAGCGAGAAGTAAGGTTACTTTGGGAGTATCCATGGCCTGGGCTAAGTGGGTAACCACAGGGACCTTGGTACGATATGAGACGTCTTGTGGTCGTTTGTTGAGTATTTGTGTGATTGATTAGATTTGCATGTTAGCCTGTATGATAGTTCATTTATTGTCTTGCAATGTTTTCTTTATTATCACAGTAATTTATAGTTGGATTTGATTATCGTGTCTTAAACCTATGACTCTCACCAACATTATGTTGACATTTTAAGCATCATTTTCAGGTAATCTTCTTGAGGATAAGGAAGTTAGGAGGGGTGGCTAGTAAGACCGTAGGCATTGCATGCGGAGTCTATCTCCTAGAGTTTTTTTTGGCATTTGAATTGTTTGCTATTTGATTGTTAATTGGATGTTTGGACTTTGGGATCATGTTTCCTTGTGGTATGACTTTGCTTTCGTAATGCAAGACTCTTTTATCTTGTGTTAGATACTGTCATGACACATTGTGTCATTTGTTTATCTATTTCATTTAGTTCTCCCTATTGTTGACACCATTGTGTTGTGATAATATCCATGATGTTACGCCTCGTGTTTCCGCCTAGGCGTGGTGTGACAGATTGGTATCGTACCTAACGTTACCCATTGTTCTCTCGCGTATAAAATAAATGACCGCATAGTGTTGGCCGGCTTACTGCAGCATCAAAAAGGAGGGAACGGTGTGGACAGTTTAGAGAGAGGTCTAGTGGAATAAGAAAGCCTAAGAGAGGAAATGTTGATAAAGTTAATGTTTTTGTATTAACCATTCAAAAGGAAATTATGTGTTACACCCCCAAACGGGGCCTGGATGGAAACACGTGTCCAGGGGCGTGACGTCATAATATACATCACACAAGATACAAAGAACCACATCTAAGGGTACGTTTAAAAATCCAACATCGTTGCATTAATTAAAATAGTTAAAGTTTTACATAGGCCCAAAGATAATATGCGGAAGCGAAAAAAAGGTTTTAAAGTTTGACAACGATGTTTAAAAACAGAAGATAATAATTCTTAAAAATAGGTCCAATGCATGACAGCCCCAAATAGCAAGCAAAGACATCCACAGCTAAACACCTGAGAAAAACATGCTAAAACGGTCAACATAAAGTTAATGAATTCATAGGTTTGAATTTAGTATTAAAAGTGGACCACAAGTTCACAGTACGCATGTGACAGTTAAAAGATACAACTCCACATAAAAGTAAGTATTTACTGTTGCGCTAAGCTTATGAAACCGAAGCTCAATTTAAAAGGAAGCATATTATATGCCAAATAGAATTACTTGCCCTAAAGGTATCCGACCAAGATCACCTATTGAAAATCCGACATGGTATATATCTGTTTGTTCAGGACCTCCGAATCTAGTAAGCGCTACTTACTCGGATAGGGATAATTACTCCTAATAGATCTATTTACAACATTCGCGCTTACTTAACCAGTACGGTCGGTTAAGCAATTGACGGTTCATGATAATTCGGGCATTAGTGGTCTATTCGCTACTTAGGCAACACGTAATCAGGAAAAGGCAACGTAAAGTAATTTTGTCCATAGTTTAAAAACAAGCAATGTTTCTCACCCCAAATTAGTAAAGTAAAAGTAGTAAAACATGGGGCTATGAACTCACCTTAGCAAGATGAGCAAAAGATAAATCACGTAAGAAGAAATGATATAGAATTCTAGCCGTGACCTAGAATAATAACGTGTCTTAGGAACACGGAAAGTATACCAAGAATTGCACAATATGTTCATTACCAAAATACATCCATGTGTGTTTGCTTTAGTTTGATTATCAAATCATGACGAAATAAAATCATATAGTTTTTCGTTAAGTTTCGGCGTTTAACCAAAAATTACTATTTTTAGTAAGTTTTTATTTTAGGAAAGTTTTTAGTTTCAAGATGTTAATACCGTCCCCTATATTTATTAAGTTTTTCATATTTTCAAAACGCAATAACTAGCCTTAATCGCTTAACTTCTATGTCCGTTTCGCTAAGTTTTAATAAACTTACTATTTTTAGTAATCTTAACGTTTTTCCTTAAATATATTAACGACGTCCTTAAATGATACTAATCAATATATATGTGTTACTATATGTTTCGCTAGTGTTTAGAAAGTCAAAAAATGTCTGAAAGTGTCTGAAAATCTATTTTACTATTTACATCAGCAACTATTCATTCGGTTTTGTCAATAAATGTTTCAAGTTTCATTTGGCTATAACTTGGTCGTTTTAAGTCCCATTTTAATGTGCGATATATGAAAACTATCTATTCGAAACAAGCTCTCCAAAAACTACTTTTACACCTAATGAAAACATTTTTAGGTCGACCAAAACCTCAAAACCATTTTGGATCAGCAACATCATTTTTTGCAAACGCTTCCAAAAATCACACCAAACTTCACAATATTGTTTAATCTAGCCAAATCTTCATTCACAACTAATCCACAACAAAACCACACCTAAATCTAACCTAATCCTTTCATTTCTATTGTTGCAACTCTCATTCAACTCTCATCTCACCAAGAACATAATATTGAACTAGTGAAACAAAGTAGCATCATTATTTATGAAATCTTGTTTTATAATCTTTCAAAAAAAAAATTAAACACAACATGTGGATGTATGGATCTTGAACATATGAGAAAGAACATAAGTAAATCACAAGAAAAGATTCAAGACACTTACAGGAATGAAGAACAAGTAGAGAAATCACAAGATCTATACCCCAAAATAATAGATCTATAAAACCCAACAACAAATCTTGAAACCCTAACTTAGATCTTGAAGAAAAAACCCTTAAATCAAAGAACCAATACTTCAAACCACCATAGATATTCTTAGAAATGAACCTAGTATACTTGATCTTGCTAGAAATCAAAGATATAGATAACCCTAGAAGGGTGTTGTGTGCCGTGAGCTTCAAATGAGGAAAAGGGAGAGAAAATTTTTGTTGGTGACTTTGGAAATGATATGAAACCCTAAGTGTGGTATAATGTGGTATTTATAGGAGAAGTGAGAGTTTAGGGTTTCTTGATTTTAAGTATATAGTGCCCAACACACACCAAAGGTGTGTGTACACCTTTGTTCGGCCAAAACTAAGCCACAAGGACCATGCGGTTCATCTTTTTTAGTCTTGGTTCATTATACTTGGTCTTGATTTTGAATTTTGGTCAAATGAGGTCAAAGTGTGTAAGTATAATTTGTCTTGGTCTAACTTGAGGATATGTGCATGAGAAAGACCCTCTCATGTGTCATTTTCACTACTTACATGCACATATGCATAATAAGACAAGGAAAGATGTCTTTGATTTAATTTCAAGGTTTAAGGTACATTTGGTTTGGTTTTAGGCGTCCAATATATAACAAGAGAAGAGGGTGAATGAAAATTATGACTTAAAAACATGAGATGGCCGATAACTAAAGTTTACACGAAAAGATTTCGAGTTTCCAGGGTTCCGTTTGGTCAAAAACACGAAAAACGCAATTTAAATGTTAAAGCGTAAAAATAAATACCGGGAGTGATCATAAACTACGAAACACTTAGAAAAGATAAAATAACTCATATAATATCTAAACTAATCAAAATCCGAAGTCAGAACGCGTCCGATGACTTTTTTCAGATTTATGCGGGCTAACTTCCCGGTAAACTGCCAGATTCAAACGTAACGTATAAAAATAAAAAAATAATGATCGGAAAAGTTTAAAATATTGACCTGAAATTTTCAAGGTGTGACATTCTTCCCCTGTTAAAGAAGCTTTGTCCTCAAAGCTTAAGACGTTGACGGAGGGCTAACGAAAAGATGAAGGTACTTTTTCTTCATTTGGTCCTCGCGCTCCCAAGTAAACTCTGGCCCTCGTCTCGAATTCCAATGGATCTTCACGATTGGAATGCGGCTTTGCTTTATCCGTTTAACTTCTTGATCCATAATTTCAACTGGTTCTTCAATGAAATTAAGCTTGTCATCAATTTGGATCTCATCCAATGGAATAGCTAGTGGTTCGTCTATGGTATGTGCTTAATTACACATACCTTTTACCTTTAAAAACGAGCTTAAATAACCAAACACGGACTTAAAATGCCAAATATATGCTTGTTTTGCTAATTGTGTTGTGCAGGAACGGATATCTAAGAAAAGGACGAAAAACGAAGCCAAAACGACAAAACCAAACATGGAATGGAAAAGACTATGAAAGACAAATCTAAATCGAAGCCGAAAAGTCAATCAAGTCAAAAAGTCAACTGGTCAAAGTCAAAGTCAACACCGACATGGTCAAGTCAAAAGAAAGTCAAAGAAGAAAAAAATATAACTATAGGGACTGAAATTGCAAATTCCCTAAGTTATATTTACACAAGAAAAGAAAGAAAGAAAGAGAAGGGCAGAAACTGCCAAGTTGTCAAAGTTATACCCCAAGGGGCAATTCTGCCAACTCTCCTAACTTATAGCCGTAAGGACGAGTGATGCAATTGTTGTTATAACTCTTGGGGACTTAATTTGCCAAGTCCCTAAAAGTTATAACAACACAAGGACCATGGATGCAATCAAACATAACACCTAGAGGGGCCAAAAGTGGCAAAACCCTAAAACTTGTTTCCTGTTATACTCAAACAGTTTTTCCCGCCATTGTTTTCCCCCCAAAAACAACTCACGGGTTTACAAACCCGTTTTTACCCTGTAACCCCAATTCCCCTATGAACAAACCATTCCCTCCCCCTCCACTACCTTTCCCAGCTGTGAAATTGCCAAGTTGGCAATCCCACAACTCCCCAAGCTCATGTCAACGACCAAGATGATCCAAACAAGTACCAAGGCAAAATTGAAGGGCCAAGATTGAAGCTGTGAACCACTCACACAACAAACACAACTCCTTTATGTGTCTTCAAAGAAACACAAGTGAAAGAAAAAAAAAGAGCCTAGTCGAATTTTTTCTATATATAGCTTTGTAAAGCCATTGTGGCCAACAGTTAGTTTTTAGTAAGTTTTTATGTAGTTTTACAAGTTTTTTAAGTATAATTAGTTTTAAAAAGTTTCTTTGTATTTGTACTTCTTGTTTAATGAAAATTCAGTGAAGATTGTTACTTGTGTTCTAAGTATCAAGTTTTCTTAAAATCTTTTAAGTTCTCATTTAAGCGAGTCTATAATCTGTTTTCTAAAACATCTACTCAAAAAAGAAAAACTAAAAAGAGCAAAGGTACTGTTGAGCAAAGCAAGGAAGAATGAGCTGAATTGGATGGCTTATTGGGGTAAAGCTTAGTTAAGCTTAATTATAAGCTGGGTAGGAGATTTAGAGCTTATTTAGGTCTTCACAAGATCCTTTTTGTGAACAGGATCAAAGGTAAATTTCTTTCAAATTTTGCTTAATTACTGTAGCACAGCTTAATTAGCTTAATTTTCAGCTTATTTGTACTTATTATGCTTATTAGTGTGTAAGATTGCTTGTTAGGTGCTTTTCATTTCAGTTTCATGCTAGTTGCTTAAAACTGCCAAAAATTAAGCTAATTCTGTCACTAGCTTATTGCATCATTTAAGTGCTTATTTGACTTGCCTTTTAGCTTTTTATTGTTCAATATTGCTTAAATATCATTAGTGTGTCAAAAAATTCAGTTAACTTAGTCTTATAAGTTTTCAAAATCATTTTTCAAAAATTAAGGGTGTGTTTGGGTCAGTATTCAAAACGGGTCAAAAAGGTTTGTGGTTTGGGTTATGGTCATCAAAATAGATTTAGTTTAGATTATTAAGCTTGTTTAAACTGTTTTTAAAAGTTTTAAAGTTTCAAAATTGAATTTCAAAGTTTTTCTATACCATTCTTTAAACTGTGGAATTTTATAAACACCACAAGTGCTTATTTAGTTAAGCACTTGTGAGTTTGAGTTTAAGTTTCTAAAAGTGTGTGTTTTGTGGTGTTAAACCAAGCTGTCAAACCCCTTGGTTCTTTTGACTTGTTAAGTCAAAATTCACCAAGTGTTTGTAGTAGCTGTTTTAAAAATCAATAAGCCCTTTTTCACCTATCAAATTCAGCTAGTCAAAATGGTTTTTAAAAGTCAAAAATTGTTGCACAACTCCAAAAGCTAGGGTACTAAATCTGTTTTTTATCTTGTTAATTTGAGCTTATTTGACAGCTTTTAACAAGCTGTCAAATAAGCCCCTAGTTTTAAGCTTTAATCTCCCCTGGTGCAAAGGGGAGATTTTAAGCTTCTTTTACTTGGTTTTTAAGAGTGCTCAAGCCCAATTACTTGGCTTATTTAGAGAGCCCATAAGCTCTTTAGTAAGCACCTTGAATTTCAGCCCTTAGTGAGCTTATTTGTTGGCTTATTTTTAAGCTCTTAAGTTACCTTTGGACTGTTTCAGCATGACTTAGGTGTAGGATTGCTTATTTTTCTTTAGGCTTAGTCAGATTATTTTATAAGCTCTTTTTAGCTTTTAATAGCTTTTTAGGTTAGTATAAATAATTGTTTAGCTTATTGAGCCTCTTTCCTAGCTTATTTGTCCACACAAGTTAAGCCCTTTTTGCCTTTAAGCTTTGTTTAGCTTTTCTGTCCTCATAAGCTTTCAACAGCTTATCTAGTTTAAGCTTTTAACTTTTTAGAGCTTATTTAGATTAGGTTTACTCCCTTTAGCTTATTTTAGTCCCAAGTTTTAGCTTATTCGACCACAAGTGTCCAAAAGGACTTAGCCATTTAGCCTTTAAGCCCATTATAAGCTACTGTCGAACTTTAAGCTTATTTTTAAGCTTATTAACAGCTTTTTACAAAAAGTCATAGTTGACAAAGTTGTTAAGCCTCACGAGCTTAACAACTTTGCTTTTTTGAGTTTTCGAAAAAAAAAGAGGGAAAGACAAGAGGTCCGGGTGAGCAAGACTCGAACCCGTGACCTCTCGATACGATCCCCCTTTTAACACACACCCTCACCGCTGCGCCCTTGGGACTTTTCTGTTAGAGTCCCAAGGGCAATTGTATTTATATACATTTTGTTCCCAAACAGCTTATAAGCTGTATAAGCTTATTCGGGGCTTATTTCTTAAGCAATTTTTTTGTTTCTCATTTTTCTTAGGATTGTTTTAGTGTCTAATATTTTTTGTAAAAATTTCAGAATTTTTCGTAATCATTTACTATTTTTTATAATTTAATTTAGTTTAAAGTTTTAAAAATTCATAAAAAATCAAATTATCAAAAAAATATTTTTCTTTTTTAGAAAATTTTATTTTGTCATATAGTTTGTAGGAAAAATTTAAAAGTTTTCGTAGGGTCATTTTTACAACTTTTCATCTTTTAAAGAACGGGTCCGGGTACGGTTTTTGTGTTGACTCGTTTTTGGGTCAAACGAACTCCGTTTTCGGTCTAGTCTTTTTCATTCTTCGTTATTTGTCCCGTAGAGTAGTTTAGAAGTAAAAATTTCTTCGTAGGGTTATTTTTAAAGATTTTAGGTTTTCCCCCTTTGTTCGGGATTCGTGCTCCCGTTTTTCAGCTTAATTTAGTAATTTTTAGGATTTTCTTAAACGTTTTAGTTTGTTATTATCTAATTTGACTTTTTCAATCTCTCAAATCAATTCCTTCCTTCAAACTCAAATCTTCGACTGTATCGATTTTCCATTCCAGCCTCGTTGGGGATAAACGACCCGGGAACACTCTATACTACTTCTCGGTTTCATTGATTCTGCTTTTAGACTATTCTTACTATATATATTTTATATTTTATTATATTATATATATTTTGAGGTGTAGTTTGGCAGCGATCAACTACCGGATCTGAATTTCTTTTAGTCTAACAATTGATATCAAGAGCCATGACCACATTCTTGGGTCGGCTTATTTTTTATGGTCCGGTGGTCTCGATTTGGTCTTCAAATCTGTCACTTTTTATCATGTGTTTTTTTTCATGTTCGGTTACTGTTCATCCACTATTCATGTACTGTGCGTCACTGTTCAAGTTATTGTTCATCGTGATTTTTTTTTCTTCTGAAAAATATCAAGAAAATGATAATCACATGTTGGTATATGTTTCTGTCATCTGCTATTTTTTTTGGTGCTTAAAAGACAAGAATCAAATCTGGGTTTTGTATAAATTTCGTGGTTGCGTTTTGATGAAAGAACAAAACCATATCCACAATTTAAGAAAAAGTACAAAAGTGACAGCTCATTGCGGTTTGACCGGGTCAACATGCGTTTGACTGGTAAAACCTGCGTTTTGGTGGTTTGCGTTTGCTTGATGTAAGACATATCATAATGAATATAGAAACGACATGCTTACCAAAATTTTGTCAATCATTGCGTTTTGTCTAATGGGTTGCGTTTTGCGGGCATGGTTGCGTTGTGTTAAACCAAGACTCAAACCGAGTCAACTCGGTTATTACCGAGTTGACCCGGTCAACTCAGTGAGTCGAGTCTAAACCATCAACGAGAAAAGAAAGAACCAGAAATGAAAAGGAGAAGACAACAAATTCGAACATCATACCACAACAACATCGACCAACAACATCAACAACATATATCCAACATCATCTCAGCCCCATCAAAATCAAATCTAACACCACCTATAATACCCATCGTCACATCTTTTACATATTATCCACAACCAATCCAACAATTACTAACCTAAATCCTCGTCACTTATCAATCACCACTCTACAAATACAATATCTACTCTCCATCTCCTCCAACAAAGTTCAACAAGACTCGATAGATAAATGACCTCAGTTTTTCTCGTTTTTCGTGTGATACTGAAATCGATCAAAACGCGAATGAGAAATCATCATAGGTCTGTATTGAGACAATCTTCTCTTTGCTATACGAAAAATAAAGAAAGAAATATAACAATCATGTTATTCTCTTTCTTTGTTTCGATTCAAGACTCAAAACAAACGAAACATAAACCTACCCGAGACCCTTTTTGAAGGATCTTAGTGCCATGAATACGTCATCTTCTTTTCGTTGCCCATGTGGTACGAATGTATTGACTTGCTGGTTGGTTCATTTTCAAGAGAAAGTGTTTGCTTTGCTCTTGGTTCATGAACGATGAACACTGTTGCAATTTATGTTGGAGTTATATGAACGGATTTGTGTATAACTGGATGTATCGAGTGTAGAAATAATAAGAAGATGAAGGCGGTTGATTTGAGAGATTAGGGTTATTTGACTTTGGTGTCTGCACCGAGTGAAAGAAAATTGTGATGGGGGCGGTTGGTATATGATTAGGGTTAGTGGAGTGTGTTTAGGGATTAAAGTTATATATCCCTAAATCTCTCCTTGGACCAGGTGTGTGCGACTGTGTGATATCAAAAATGGGCCTAGTATTTTGTTTTGGATCGGTATAACTTGTATAAGGCTGTTAGCAGTCCCGGGATCTAACAATTATTAGGCCATGACTTTGTAAATTTGATGGGCTTGTACACAAAGTTGTCTAATTTGGAGATGGGCTGGTGTTGAATTGTACATGTTATGGGCTGCACAAAGTTCATCCGAAAATTATGGGCTTAGATTTGTTAAATCCGAAGTTTAGAGTCATATGGTATATGATATAAATTTTTGGTATAAGTTGTGATATGTGGTTATATTGTTGTGACTTAAAAGTGAATAAGTGACATTAATTTTCGAGACCAGGATCGACGCATATTAAGAATCATGGAACACAAATTTTAATGGCTAGAATTTGTGTTAATTTTCTAAGTGACTACGGAGTCGATCGGGTATCACTTATTTGAGAATGAAGTTGAATTTCACGAAGGCGTGTTCTTATTGTATCTTGAAGTCGGGGTTGGTTGGATGCATGATTTTCAATGATAACTTGCTCGTGCTTAAGATTTAAGTTGAAGACTTGGTTTATCTAGTTTCCAGCAGTCAAGGGGTGGATGGTTGAAGACCTGGATAACTATCACTTAAAGGAGTTACGTTGTAGTACTCAGTGTCACACGCAGAAGACGATGTGGATAATCGCAAGAGGTGATGAATGTCTCATACTTTGGGGGAGTATTGAGTACTTAGAGATTTGCTTGGAGCACAAATTCTCTACACCGTTCTTCTAACATTTGTGCAAGCTTAAGTCACAAGAACGGGAAATTCTACTTCAGTTTCAAGTTTGGTATATCGGGTTTACTCCATCAAGGGTCACTTCAAATAGCCTACATAAAGGGTGGTAAAGATAGTCAGAGAGAGTTAATGAGTAGAGATTTGATCAGCAGTTGATTCTCACAGGATTCATTTGGGTTAATTTCATTCTTCTCACAAGAATTCAAGTATATGTGCGTACAATGTGTTGCTGGTTCTGAGGTATCAAAACCATCAAGGAGGAAGGATAAATACATTTGAACACACAACGAGTACACGTGATGAACTTCATGTCTTTTTCTTAATTTAGGCAATCCTGGGAAGACAAATGTCATAACCGCAGAGAAAATCCGTGTTTTAACTCATGGTTTCTGGTGTATTATTCCAACTACATAGGGGAAGAGATGTAAGAAATAGTTTCTGATGATAAAAGAGGTACACAATGGTATGATGATTCCTCCAGATAGTCAGTATCCTGCAGGAAGAAATGAGTTCATCCGGGACTTAGTTGACTTTGGTGTTACCATTTTGACTACTAGGAGGGTTTAATTGTCTACATCCGGGACGTAGCTAACCTTGGGTGTAACAAGAATTATCATCATTATCCTGAAGGGTGAAATGTATACATCAAGGACGCATAACGAGTTCACTTGATCGGGCTTTATAGTATATGCCGAAGGTTAGTCCGCAGAGATGATTAGTGCTTCAACTTGTTACTTTGGTGTTACATTTTCGACTTCATTAATGGGATAGAGTGTGTACTTTGAGTTTTTGGGCTTCATACAATTAGACTGGTTGCATCTCTTCATCTACATGGGGGAAGAGATATCTCGATACTTTTGGTATGCATTACTTGAGCTTCCAGGGGGAAGAAATGTGAGAAGAATTATTCAAGTGTGAGAAGATATGTTGCTGATCCAGTCAATGTTTCCCCAAACAGTTAATCACTAAGCTTATTATCAAAGGAGCAATATTTGATGTGGCTTGCTACTAATTCCGCTGTGCACTTAATTATTCTAAGCTTGAAAGAAAGCTTTGAAACTGCTCGAGAGAGGATTGCTTGTTTGGGGGGAAGCTTTGAAAGCTTCTAAACATTAAATATGTGGCATGAATTAGGGGGAAGCTAATTCAGAAGCTTCTCCTTAACCAGAAGTGTATGGGTTACTTAGCTCGTGCCTATTACAGTATTTCTCCTACAAGGTACTACAAAGATGATTCATGGTGGAGTGCAGACTTGAAGTCAAAGGCCATTGACGACATCATCAGCATTGGAAGCTTCGTGGAAGCTCATGTTCTTAATCATTATGTACTTGTTAGGAAAATATTGTAAGTAATTCCGTATATCGTCCCATGAGGGAAGATTGCTAGGATTTCATTTTATGTGACGATATTACGGAATTACCGTAGCTTTTATATAGTTCATACGCATGGACTAAATTAGCCAATAGTGCATAGTTTAGTTAAGTATGAGCTATAAATACCCCTTCATAGCTTCCATAGAGGGGTTGAGATTTGTAAACTTTTCACTTTCATTTTAATTAAACATACACACTTTTACATTCTCTCCCTCTACTCTCTCTCTCTACAAAACATAGCTATCTTTACTTGGTTTGATTCACCAAGACCGGATCTGAAATTATTTGATTCTAACAGTATATATATATATATATATATATATATATATATATATATATATATATATATATATATATATATATATAAATATATAAAAAATATATATATTTATATTGAATTCGGTTTTCGGTTTTGATTGCCAAACCATATCCAAACCGAGAACCGAATTAGTAGTTCGGTTCGGTTTGGTTTTGGCAAAGTCGGTTCGGTTATTAGTTTGGTTCGGTTGTTTTCGGTTCGGTTCGGTTTCGATTTTCGGTTTATTCGGATTTTTCGGTTTTTATGCTCACCCCTAATCAGAACTAGTTAAAATATATAAAACCTCATTTGTTTTTTGTTATGAATAAGCAGACTCACAAGTAATCAGAAACAAGGTATATGTTTAGATAATAATGAGACACAAGTTTTTATTATCTATAATAAGATCAATATGAGATTAAAAAAATAATAATAATAAGCTTACTATGAAATATATTTTTCACTAGAACAAATCATGTATAAATATATACAGTAATTAATTATTATCAGTAGTAACTAAATAATAGCTTAAGAAGAAAAAGTTATTCGAAGAAAAGTTTGATTAATAACTCCGGTCACCGTCGCCGCCGTTGGTTTACAATGTTTCCGGTAATCTTTTAACCGGAAATGTCAACAGCAGTGTAACCCAAAACCACTGCCAAATTCTTTTTTACATTTTTAATTTTTTTTAACAAAATTCAAATTCATTAATAATAAAAAGCTACTGTATTACATACGATAAAATTCGACTACATAAAAAATACAAATATAGGTTTGTAAATATTTTTAGTGATGCAACTTTTCCATTGTATATCTTTTTTAAACATTGCCAAGGTTAGTTATGAAATTCGGGTTTTTTTCGGTTTGATTCATTTTAAATTCGGTTCGGTTCGTTTTTAACTCAAAGTTTTCAGCTGAACAATTCAAACCAAATAATCCGCGCACAAAACACAGGTATATAATCACACGACTTTCCATTTGTTTTTAACATGATTTGAAAAAACAAAAAAAAACATGAAATAAAAACTTTTCGTTTTAGTTTCTCATGATTTTTTTTCTTCTGAAACGGTGAAATCTATTAACATAGGCAAAAGACAGACCCATTTCATAACTCGAAGAAGATTAATTAGCAAGCTACTACATGCAGCTCTGCAATAATCATTAACTTTAGTTACAATCATAATTAACTAGTCACAAGAAGTTTCTTAAACGAACACTCGACAATCAAGAAAAAAGAAAATTTAAATATCATATTTCCTCAATACTAGTGATCCCCAAAAGATCAAGGCATTTCCCCATTACCGCTTTAGTTGCCTCAAACAGCAAGAACTTCTCCTCCCCATACCCATTAACCTGCGCAGACGAAAAACATAAGATTTGCCTTTCTATAAACCAAATACACTTCTAGAAAATTATATTTAGTTTTAAGATAAGCGGGATTCAAATTCAGTATTGTAAGAGAAAAAGCGTATATGTAAAAAAATATACCTGCGAGACAGAAGAGTATAAATCGTTAAACTTGTTGCATAAAACATAAAGGTATTCACACATGATATGTGGTGCAAGAACTGTGCAAACCTCTCCAAGAACCTAAAAGGGAAAGTTATCTTATTAATAGAATTATATAATCATATTCAACTATCAGGGTTTATGAAGGACCACCGCATACAAACTATATCAAGTCAAGTGTGCAAATGTATACTGATATGACATTGTGAGGATATTATGGATGTAGTCTGAGATATGATCCCATATGACTCAATCCTCTTGAGATTTTCACGCTTACTCCCAAATACCCACGATATACCTAATGTGTAGCATATGTCAAAGACAGTAAAATCTCAATGAAAGTGTGGGCCAACACGACTCTGAAAAGCAACAAGATCAACTGAAAGAAATGAAATTTTCTCTATCAGTTTATGCCATAAGCTTTCTATGTAGTAGCATGACATTTTGATCCATCTTTGTTTTCATGTCTAGTTTGGTCGAAACATTTAATAGTTTTTTGTATATAAATAGGACTGTTCCTTGAGTCACTACGGAGTATAACACAACACTTGTTCATCATAGGATGAAGAAAGAGACTAGAAATTTTAGTGGTAAAAAGGAATAAAGGTACTGCATACAAAGAACAATAGTTGCCAAAAAGTTGAATCTGACTTGTCTTAGTCGTGGTTTACATTTTGATTGATCTTCGTTTTCATGCCCTAGTTTGGTCGAAACATTGAATATTTTATTTTTATAAAAAATTATAGTACACATTTATTATATAAATGTATCATCTTTGGGGGAATCTGATAAAAAAAGGGAACCCAGGAAAAAGAGTTTAGTCGATTTTTTTTAGAACGGCTTGTTAATTGTTAGTGGTTCAGGTCCAGCAGTGACATCCAATTGGGCAGTATGTTGTACCTTGAACCCGCCTGTACTTCCTCCTATTTCGCTTGAAGGGGTAAAAGTTCCGGGTGGGACTTGAACTCGAGACCTCTCCTAGCCAAACATCCCCTCCCCAAGCTCCTAAGGAATCTTGGTGGCCAACTGAGCTAGCCCAGTTGGTTTCTGTTAATTTACATCAACGATTTTCGAGTTGGAATGTAAAGATTTGGAATGCATCACTGATTTTGAAAAGGTTAAAGCGTACGGAAAATTTAACTAATCATATCATCTTACCTCAGTAATGTTGGCCCGTTCTCTAAGGATCAGTGATATAAAACTCAATAACAATATACCAAAACAGAAATATGTATTGCAGCTTTTGCGAAATACCAATAATTCTATTAATCTGTCATCACCAACTTGATTGTTTACATGTCTATCTATTTATACAAAATGAAAAGGCGTGAGATGAAGGGTTGTGTTGATTCAAACGAACCAACATATGTGTCCCTTCACATATAACTGCCTTATTAACTAACTTTATAACTAACTTTATTTCCAGCAGATTGGGATTAACCCAACATTCTCCTCCTTAATCACAATCGCTTTGTCGTAGATCTTTAAGTCCAATAAGTTGTCTCATTGTTAGGAACTTGATCTTCGGTTTTCAATCTTCAATATCTTTGATTCTTGTGCAGTAGTCTCGCATAACTCCACTTGGTCTTTAATTCATTTGTAGTCGTCTCACATAACTTCATTTAGTCTTCGTTCTTGCTTCCTTTAACACTCACTGTAATATTGATCGAATTTGGAATTTTCTGCACTCCCTGCTGTCTTCTGCACTCCCTGTGGTTTCTGCACTCTCTGCGATTTCTGCACTCCCTGCGGTACTCTCGTTGTATCATTTCTTTTCAGTTATAGTCGCCATAAGCAATGTTGGCTCTAAGTCTTCTTCAATAAGATTGGACTGTTCTCTGACTTGATTCTTGCGTTTGTTTGGACATTCATAGGCATAGTGTCCAAGTTTGTGACATCGGTAACATGTGACTTGAGATTTGTCTCTTGTATCTTCTTCAAAAGACGCTCGTTCTTCCCTTTTAGATTGATAATTGTTCTTGTCTTGTTCTCGGCCTCGAGACTGGTTAAATCTTCCACGTTCTCTAAAAGGTTTTCCTTGGCCTTCATGTCGTGTGAACATCAAACTCTCTTGACTGTCCACTGGTATTTCCTTCTTACTTTTAAGTCTTTCTTCAAATGTCTTCAATCTTCCGATTGCTTCGTCTACTGACATCTCGTCTAAATCTGAGTATTGTTCAATAGATGCAACAATCTGAAGGAATTTGTCGGGTACGGCATTTAATAATTTTCGTACGACAACGGAATCTTCGTATGTCAATCCTAGGCTTGCTGCTTTATTAACAATACTTGTTAACTTTGTAGTGAATGAATCAACTGATTCATTTTCTTTCATTTGTAACATCTCAAATTCTGATTTGAGTGTTTGTTGTTTAGCCTGTTGGACACGGTTTTCTCGTATGTGTCTTTTCTTCAAAGCATCCCAAACTTCCTTTGCAGTCTTGTATTTTGAAATAAGCAGCAACTGTTCTTCTGGTAATGATTGATAGATGTAGGCGATAATGACTTTATCTTTCTTTGTATTGACCTCAGTTGTTAAATTCGGTTCGATCATTTCCCAAAGTCCATTTGCTTCTAAAATAACTTGCATTCGTATTGCCCAAGTTGAGTAATTCGAGGGTTTTAACATCGGACATTGAAATTGAGGTGTACTAGTAGTACTAACTTCTTTCTTTGAACTATCTACACTATCTTTTGTCATATCTCTAGGATATTATCTAAATCTCCAAATGAAATATCTAACACTAAGTGTGTCAAAATTTCTCTTTCTGGTGAGCTCTTTTGTTTTGTGCATTACAGGCTATCAATAACTTACGGGGACTAGTTTTTCTAAACTATCCTTGGAGATTTTATATTTGAAGTTGAATAACCTAAGGTTAATTACTCCTTAAGTTATCCTTTGTAATATAATAAGCAGTGTATTCACTACGTTACTATATTTATCTATAATCCCTTTGAAAAAATACTAACTTAAAAACTAAAGAGAGTAACTTTTTCAAAAGAAAATCTATATCTATAAAACTAATATAGATTGTGAAAAAATAAAAGGTGGAGGGTGTTTATGGTTTTATTTTGAAACCTGATGAGTTATTAAAACCCGTTGTGTCCCTTTGATGCTATTACTGTGCGACCCTTTTTTTTCTTTGGAGAAAACACGTCTCTTTGTTGAGACAACTGATCTTCTTCTTCTTCTTTTCTTGTGGTGGTTAACCGCCAATTAAAAGTGGCCGGGTTAACCGTCTTCGTCCTATACGATTGTGTTCTCGAACCACTGGATTCCCTTGATTTGTTGTGCGAAATTAGGGTTTCGCAAAATTAGGGATCTAAAAAATCGTCTAAGATTTGGGCGTTTGTGGATAACCTGAATCAATTAATGATTCGATTGAGGGTGCGATTCTTGTTTCTTTAAAAATCAGGTGTGTTCGTTCCCTTTTTTGATGATTAGATTTTGCCCCTTGATGATGACTTAATGTTATCCTCTCGATGTTGTTTTTCTGTTTTGAATCTTGGTTTCGGATTTTTAACCCTGCCTAACCTATGATTTTTGATGATTCTTGGTTATGGTTTTTCGGTTTGATGTTTTTTTGAAACTGAAACTTGCAAAAAAAAGTGAAACCCTTTTGATGCCGGTTGAATTAATCACAGAAGTGATTGATCCCTTGGCGACAGAGAGTTGGATTCTCTTTTGATACAACTGTTTGATAACCATACGAATATGAATTTTCAGATTGTGTGTTCGATCGATTTTGGAAAGTTTTGGCCGAAACAAAAAATGGTTTTTCCTTGATTCAAAAACAGGAACAAAATTCTGGTATATGATGATTTGGTTTGCAACCAAACCAAGCTCTGATGCCAAATGTTGGCCCGTTCTCTAAGGATCAGTGATATAAAACTCAATCACAATATACCAAAACAAAAATATGTATTGCAACTTTTGTGAAATACCAGTAATTCTATTAATCTGTCATCATCAACTTAATTGTTTACATTTATACAAAATGAAAAGACATGAGATGAAGGGTTGTGTTGATTCAAACGAACCAACATATGCGTCCCTTCACATATAACTGCCTTATTAACTAACTTTATAACTAACTTTATTTCCAGCAGATTGGGATTAACCCAACATTCTCCTCCTTAATCACAATCGCTTTGTCGTAGATCTTTAAGTCCAATAAGTTGTCTCATTGTTAGAAACTTGATCTTTCAACAACAATTACCCTGCAAGTTTTTACTGGTTTGGGTCCACAGGCCAACAAACCCATAAGAAAAAAATGAAGCTTTTTATTGTATTACGGTTATATTAGGTCATGTTGTTTACTTTTAGAGAATCGGTGTGTCTGTTCATGAGAAGGCACCGATTTAATTTGTATATAATAGGTTTAGATTTTCTTATAATCACATCATCCCTATCAGTTATCATAATATCAGTTTATAAAGGGATCAAACCCCAATCTCTCTTGTTTCCTATCATGATTCTTGATTGATACATACATGATGCTTGTTTGATCATATTCCGAAGATCCTGGAAACACATCAGACCTACGCAACAATTGGTATCAGAGCCACGAGGGATCAAACAACACAACGATTCATGTTCATCCATCATTCAAGAATCAAACCTGCGTTTCTCTTTTAAAGAAGACGCAACCATAGATGCTAATTGAAGAAGAAAAACACAACCATGGATGCCAATTGAAGAAGAAAGACTAGAGACGGTTACAACACCAAACCGGTGGTTAACCAAGAAGAAGACGAATTTGTCAAGAGAAGAACACTACTAGGGTGCCATTCAAACAAGTTTTTGTTCAGAATATGCCTACAGAGATTGTAGAAAAGGGCAAAGGATATATTTGCCCAGCATTTTCATCAATGAGATTTTGGTGATAACCATGCACCCTTTTGGAATCAAGTTTTTTTTTAAATGAAGACATCAAGTTTGTAGAAGGCATCAAGGAACAAGAAGATTAGAGAATCAAAGATTAATAGATTAGGGGGGAATATGTTGGAAGATTTTAATCCATTAATCTTTGTTAAAGAATAACAGCCCTGTGTTGGGCTGAAAATCAACACACCTGCAAGTTTTACTGGTTTGGGCCGCAGGCCAACAAACCCATTAGGAAAAATATGACAGTTTATTGTATTACGGTTATATTAGGTCATGTTGTTTACTTTTAGAGAATCGGTGTGTCTGTTCATGAAGGCACCGTTTCAATTTGTATATATAGGTTAGATTTCTGTAATCACAATCATCCCTTCAGTTTTATACATATCAGTTTATAAAGGGATCAAACCCCAATCTCTCTTGTTTCCTATCATGATTCTTGATTGATACATACATGATGCTTGTTTGATCATATTCGATCCTGGAAACACATCAGACCTACGCAACAAAGCGTAGATGTGGTAAAGGAACAGGAGTAGAAAAATCAAGAACAGCAAGTACACTGTAAGTAACTCTATATGCTGATCAAGTACATTACTTGAGTAATTATTAGCCAATTTTTTAAAAAAATAAATCTTTTTATCTTTCTCACGAATATTTGTCTTTTTATTTGATCTTTATCCTATATATATATATATAAATTATAGAATTATAGAATATCATTCACAACAAGAAACGTCTTAAAATAAATAAAAAACAAGGACCAACTGGATCTCGCATATGACTTTGTAGTTTAAAGTAATAAAATGGTCGATTAGGCAAAAGGGGTGGCGTAGGATTATCTGATCAAGATCCGTACATCTTTGGTGATTACTAACCATTATTGATCTCAAATTTGAGGTTGGTAAACAAATATCGGGTATGCATGTGTGGGTCGATGCGTATTCTCTGTGTATGCATGTGTATAAAATTACATAGAAACGAAAAGAAAGACTCGCCTTTAACTTCTTAATGTCTTTACCAGATGCCTTCAAACTTGACCAAATTCGAGCATATGTATACAGTAGATATACCGCAATATTATCCTGTTTAATAACGAATGTGAGCAAATAAGAAACAAGATCAATAAAAAGATTTTAAGTCGATGAATAAATATGATATACAATTGCATAACATCATTGGTAACGGAGGAACATTATTAGAATACCTTTTAATCAAGCATATGATAAAACCCGAATGTATAATTAGTCAATCTGTTGTTCTTCAAGTGTGCATACCTGTTAAGAACACAAGAACATAGTATGAATAAGCATGAAACTTGTCCAAAAAGTAAGATATCCTGTGTTACAAAACAAAGGAAATCCCGTAACCATTGTCACTACAAGAAATAGGAGAACAGGTGACAGTCTTTTCCCCTATGCACTAAACGACAAATATTTGTCCTACGTGGCACCAATTCTCGTAGACTTTTTAGTCAAAGAAATCGAATGTTTTCCCCGGCGACATTTGTCGCTGGGGAATATGCACTAAACGACAAATATTTGTCCTACGTGGCACCAATTCTCGTAGACTTTTTAGTCAAAGAAATCGAATGTTTTCCCCGGCGACATGTTGCCAGGGAATATGTCGTTAAATTTTGACCAAAATTTTCTATGTAAACCGTGGCGGGGATTTTTCCCGCTTACTTTTCCCCGGCGACATGTCGCTGGGGATTCACTTGTTAATTAAAAAAAATAATTAGTGTTAATTACGTTTGAGGTGACGTAGACACTATTTTCCCCAACGACATGTCGCTGGGGATAATAGGTTAATTAAAAAATAATAATTAGTGTCAATTGGTTTGGGCTTTTATATCACGAAATTGGGCTTTTGGTATTTTTGGACATATTCCCCAGCGACATGTCACTGAGGATAGCGTTTGATTTTGTGACTTTCAACTAAACTATGTTTTTAGGTTCGTTTCGGTCCGATATTCTGTATATTTTAACAAAAAATATAGATACGTTTTTAAGGTGTGTTAATGTTTGTACCATTAGCATGTCGAGGTGATATCGTTATACATAAATACATTCATATCATAAAAGTTTAAACAAAATCGTCACATACAATAAAACATACGAATTACATTGCAAATGACAAACTACTCCAAATCATACGAATTACATTGCACATGACAAACTACTCCAAATCAAGTTTTTCCATTTCATTGAAAACTTCGTGGAATTGAGCAGTCGAATTAACTGTGTGTTGTTTCGGATGCATATGCACGTCCATTGTTACCTTGAGTACACTTATTTTTCCACACAAGTGCTTGCAGTTTGAGCACTCTGCATTTCTTGAAGATCCTAGAGAATAGTTTGTAGGTGTTGAAGGTCCTGAAGAATAGCTTGGAGGCGTTGAAGGTCCTGAAGAATAGCTTGGAAGTGTTGAATGTCCTGCAAAGCTCCAGGAGAACTTATCAATTCACGAAGTCGGGTCTCTTCCATAAAAAAAATCCACATCCAAAATGTTTTGGAGGCTGTTAAATAGTAAAGAAATCAATTCTTTTAACAACTAACCAGAATATTTATATATTACACAAATAAAAAACATGTGATTGTTCACCTTTGATTTTGGACATGCATAGTATAGTTTACCGTAACTCTCAGGTTTATACGATTGTCAGAGAACTACATCTTCTTCTGCACACCTACACGCAAAAGCTTCATGTGGCACCATCTTCACCATCTTTTTTGGTTGTGATGGTAAGAGTGTGTGATATGTTTGTGGTTGTGATAGTATCTGCTTTTGTGGTATAAAAGAGTTTTTGGCGCAAGTTTTTGGCGGGAGTATTTGGCGGGAGTTTTTGGCGGGAGTATTTGGTGGGAGCGTCTCGACTTATCTGTTGAACGTCTAATCTATAACCATAACATATCGTCTAATGTATAACCATAACATCTCGACATGTCAATGAACACACTTTAAAAATGTAGATAAATGCCAATGGTGTTGACATATACATTTTTATTCAAGACATAAGTCTTTACATAAACCATTTATTACAATGCATTCAATACAAATGCCCATGGTGCAAACATGAACACACCTTAAAAACGTAGATAAATACACATACACTTAATGTCTTGACACACCTTAAAAACGTAGATAAACACACATACACTTAATGTGTTGACACACCTTAAAAACGTAGATAAACACACATACAATTAATGTATTGACATACACATTTTTATTCAAAGGGCACATTCCCCTTTAACTTTTCAATGAAAAGCATCTTCTCATCAGCCCTCTCCTCTACCTCCGTTTCCAGGGCCTGCAACCTTTGAACCATCTCCTCATCTCTCTGTACTA
>BQNB010040771.1:0-47179 GCA_026074375.1 Tanacetum coccineum
GTAGAGGTACAAGTAAGTAGTTTACAACTTCAAGTGTGAGGTACGACTTAAATATGTTTTTATCTTTTAGAAAGAAAAAAAACATGTTTTATGATTTCCCTTTATCACAATTGATTCGTCAATAGTATATATATAATAATGCAAACAAACACTCAACCAATTACCTTTAGCCAAGGATTGGTTAAGAATTCACAAAATAAAATATATATGTGTCCGGAAGTATGATTCCCGGGTCGTTATGTCCCAACGAGGTGTGCAATTGAAAATCATATGATGAGTTGATAATTGATGCTTGAATGGAACGATGATTGATTGGATTTTTCTATTACTATGATTAAAAATGCAAAAATGAATAAATTAAACCTAAAAACGAAAATCCTAAAACGGAACGGAAAACGAGGGTCAAAAACCTAAATTTTGCAATTTTAACCCTAGAACAATTTTTAAACTAAAAATAGATTCTACTTGACTAAAAACGAAGTTTAAAAAAAACTAGACTAAAAACGGAGTTCGTTTGGACCAAAAACGAGTCAAATCAAAAACGGGGACGAATCCCGTTCTTTAAAAAGTGAAACTTTGCAAAAATGACCCTACAAGAAAACAAATATTTTTCCTAGAAACTATATGACAAAAGAAAATTTTTAAAAAAAAGTTTATAATTTTCTGACTTTTATTTTATTTTTTATGATTTTTTAAAGTTTTTAAACAAAATAAATTATAAAAAATACTAACTGTTTATAAAAAAATCTGAAAAAATTACAAAAATTAGTTTACGTTGGCAGGATTCTATGAAAAATATAACTGGACAAACAGCTTATTGCAATAAGCTGTTAATAAGCCAAAACGGCTTATAAGCTTGATGGGTAAAAAGTGGGTAAATAGTTAACCACTTGGGTCTTTAACGAAAAAGACCCAAGGGCACAGCGGTAAGGAGTGTTGGTGAAAGAGGGTAGAGGGTGTTGAGGTCCAGGGTTCGAGCCCTGCTCCCTTGGACTTCCACCTTCCCCTTTTTAATTTATTTTTTTAATTTTTTTTACAAACTTGTACAAGACACAAAAATAAGCACTTTTCACAACTATGACTTTTTATGAAAGTCACTAATAAGCACGAAATTAAGCAGAACAAACAGTCAGATAAGCTTTTTTATATACTAGAAAACTTTAAGCTAATTTGATTGAGCTTTTTAGCACTAATTAAGCAAACAAATAAAAAAATAAGCTAAACTTAGACTTATCTATACCTAGGAAGCAAATGCAGATAAAAATAAGCACAGGGGAATGAGAAATAAGCTAAAAGAAGAGAAATAAGCTACTGAAGAGAAAATGAGGTGCAAACAGACAAGGGGGCTTCTTTAAGCTTATTTTTAAGCAACCAGACAAACACTTTGGGCTTTAAGACTTACAAAACTTGAAAGAGTGACCAAAAGTTTATACAAAACAGCAAACAAAAATAATTTTGAAAGAAAAATAAGCTGTAAAAAGAGAGATGAAAAAGCTAGGACAGACAGAGTGCTTCGATGCACAAAATGCACAAAAGTGCTTTTTCCTAAGTACTTTTAGACAAATTAAACTAAAGAAAAAGGGAAATAAGCAGTCACATATAAACAAGGACAGCCAATAAGCATGTAAGAACAATTGAAAACAAATAAGCACCACAAATTAAGCCATAAATAGGCTTAAAAACTCAACAGTTCTAACTTTTTAGTTAATTCTGTTGGTTTGAACTTAAACCTGCTAGGTTTGAAAAAGATTAATAAGCACAATGCATTCTCAAATAAGCAAACAAAAGGTCTTAATTACACCTAATAAATACTTGTAAACAAAAAGAAAATAAGAAAAATAAGCAAATAAGCTCAAAATAGCAACCTCAGCACCAGGGGAGGTTTTAGCCAAACAGCCTAATGGGGCTTTTCAAGCTTAATTTTAAGCTGGCAACTGGATTCCAAAGGGAATGAGGCTTATTTGAGCTTAGAGCATGTCCACCTAGCTACAATTATCTAAAAAGTATAAGGATTTTGGAATAAGCTAGGCTAATGAAAAAGACAAAAGAAAGGGGCTGCATCTTTCAGCAGCTGCTGATTTGGTTTTGTTTAAAAGACAAAGTGAGGCTTTGCAGCCTATGATTTAAGCTAGGAAAAGGGTTTTAAAAGCTAATATAAGTTCAAACAGATAAAGAAGGACTCCTAATCAGCTTATAGAACAAAAATTAGAACCTACAACTTATGAGAGCTTATCTATTTACCCTACTGAATTATGACTATTAAAACTTTGAAAAACTTAGACAACTTTTTACTTAGTGTGAGGAATTCCAATAAAAACTTAAACTTTTCTAGTCCTACTGCATTAAGGACTTAAAATAAGTGTGAAAATTAACCTAAATTGCACATAAGCCAGATCACTCCAAATAAGCTGTCTTAACAAAGCGGGTTTAAAACATGACTACCCAAACCTTAACTGTTGAGATTTTTACTATAAAAACTTATCAAAGCTAATTCTTATGCTATAATTCAGCTAGTTGAGGCAGACTTATTGACCCAAAGGCATAAAATACCCAATTTGACCCAATTTGGGTATTAACCCAAACACCCCTTAAGGACTGGTTATATGAAAATAAGTGACAACAGACTTAGAAAAACATCAAACAAGAATCAATAAGCACATATAAGACACAATAAGCATAAATAAGCAGAGCTTGAACATAAATATGCAATTTAAGCTATGGAACAGTAAATTGCATAAATTGAACTAAAAATGGAAAAAGAAAATCTTACAAGGGTTCAAGCTTTTTCAAAAGCTTAACAGCTATAACACCTTATGAAACACCTATAGCTTAACCTTTAAGCACTAAAACCCAATAAGCCATCCCAATTTGCTTATTCATCCAATAAGCTGAGATTCCAAATACTTCTTGATGCAACAGTACCTTTGCTAAAACTTATTTTGAGAAATTTTCAAAACAATAAAACAGATTGCAATGGCTTATTAGAGCTTATGGAATTGCTAGTAAACATAAGGAAACTTAAGATTATTAAGCTTAAAAGACAGAAGTGTAGATAACTGGATAAATTTTAAACTGCATTAATCTTTGAAATATGAGTACAGAGCTTGAAAGAACAATAATGTAAAGACAATAAAATTAACTAAGACATTCTTTAAAGTAAAATTATACTAAAAACTACACTAGATAAAAAAACTACTTTTTACATCTTCTGTCTTCTTTCTTTTTTATAGGCTGAGTCTTCAAGCCTTTGTGCTTGTTGTGCTAGTTATGTGAGTGAAATCCCAACCATCATCTTGGCCCTTCAATATACTTTGGCACCCAAATTTACCCACCGTAGGATTGTCTTGAGAAATGGTGGATTGCCAACATGGCAAAGTGATATACATCTAGGGTTTTAGTGGAGAGGGGAAGGGGTTATTACTCAACGGGTACATTGGGATTTTCAGGGTAAAAGTGGGGAAGAAAGCCCGTGAGTGGCTTTGGGTATTTTGGCGGGAAATGATTTTTATCTGAAAAGAGGTGCAGGGGAAAGGTTTGGGTAAATGTCAAGTTTGGTCCCTCTAAGTTATATGGTGTATTGCAAAATTCGTCCTTGGGGTGTACAAGTTTAGGAAATTAGCAGGAAAGGCCCCTCATAGTTATATATGTAATTACATAGGTGGTCCTTGTGGTATGCAACTTCAGGGGGTTGGCAGTTTAGCCCCCTCAAGTTGTATTTTCTTCACTTGGTTGACTTTGACTTTGTCGGGGTTGACTTTGACTTCGTCTTGACTCCATTAAATGCACAAACTTTGTCGAGTCGATCCGGTAATTTCCGTTTGAGCTCCGTTTTCAATCCTTTTGTACCCTTGGCCTCAGTTTTTCACGCTCATTCCAAATCCATGATCGGGTTTGTCCGGTTTGGCTTTGATTTTTGTCTTTTAGTGAATATTCGGTACCTGCATAGTACAAACACAAAAACAAGCATATTTATGGCAATTTATGTGCGTTTTTGGTCGTTTAGGGTCGATTTTAAAGGTAAAATGTATGTGTGATTACACACATACCAGCTAGTTAGTCCAAGGCCCATGGAAAGCCCATGAAAGCCAAAGCCTTAATCGGCCACTAGGAGGTATATAAACCCTTTCCATGCTATAAAAACGGTGTTGGTTGTTCATTTCTTACACATAGTTATCAAACCTTTTCTTTCTTACTTTCTCTCTCTAGGTGTTCATCCAACCACCTCTTTTTCTCTCTAAAACTTTACATTGAATACATACCTTGTGTGTATTAAGATATTCTACATATCCCTTACCCTAAAGTATAAGCATTTTATGTATTGTTTACCAAACAATCAAATGCTCGACATGTATATCGAATAACTTTTAGGAAATCCTAATTCTCTGCATGTATATGATACTATTTGAAGTGAAATAAATGTTAACTCTTGTAATTAATGTTACATATATTCAAGAGAATCTACTCTGATTGAACTTAGGTCGTTGAAGAAACACTTATCGAGTTCACTCTCAAACTATAACCTTGGGTTGAGTGTTGAGTGTTATAGAGAACACCTAAATTGTAATTCAACTAGATTTGTTATTCCACAAACAATCCTGGTAAATTCTTTGATTTATTCAAATAAGAATTTAAAATTTAAAACTTTATTTTGTGTATTCTTTGTTTAAAGTTTCATAATATGTCGTTCTCTAACTATTTTAAACAAAACCATTTGTCATGAAAAGTATTTTGATAACCTACATTATGTTTTTTTAGGTAAAGGGTTTCCCTGGTAAATTTTATTACGCCAAAAAAATTTTAAGAACAAAGTATGAGGGTGAGTCCCATATCTTCGCTCGTTACATGGGCAAAACTACTTCCTTAAAGGAAGGTACATAAAATGACTAGACAAAAGAAACATAAATCTATTTCTTCTTGTGACCTCGAACTTAGATATCTATATTATCGCATATAGCTTGAATCTCATGAGGAAGATCTTGGCCTTCATACATATCATCGTTGTATGGGTCTTCATCATAGTCACAATTACCATAAGAATCTTTCCATTGTTCCAGCTAACTTTGAGTGCCAAAGCCTACCCATTTGAAGCCAAAGAACGAGCCATATCATTATCAGCTGATGCAACCTCATCTTCACTATCATAATCACCTGGACACTCTACCTTCTTCAAAGGATTTCCAGCTTCATCCACTAGAAAACTTTCCCATCAATAAGTAAATCTTCAAACTTCCTGATTTTATCAATAATAGGAGTATTACTAGTACTACTATTTTCGACATTCATGAAAGAGGATCCACTTGAATTAGCCCTGTTATTAACCAAATTTGTAGTCCCCCTATTGGTACCTAACTCCACATCATTATCAACCGAATTAAGAACATCAAATAGATTTGAATTACTAACCTCATTAGTATGTGCCACACCTTTCTTCTTATTACCGCTAGGTCTAGCAGTAGGCTTTTTAGGAACGGGTATATATTCTTTATAAGGTTTAAAACCCACTTTCGTACCTACCAGAATACCTCGAGAAGTTGACTAGGCTTCTTTAAGTTCTTTGCCACTCCCAATCCAATATTCTTAGGACATTCCTCCTGAGTATGGCCAAAGACCTTACATCACGAACACCTAGGGGGTTTTCATTCATATTCAACACAGACAATACATGTATAATACCCCTCCCATATAATTTTAGGCATAGCCACCACGATGGTATCTTTCAACTCCACGTCAGACCGAAGTTCAATCATTGCTCTAGCATAGCTTGACCTGCCCCATGATTGCAAGCACATATCAGAAGTATAAGAGTCAAGCATTAATGGAGTACCAAGTTTCATAGCAATGGCACTTAAACCATCCTCGCTAAATGCCGTAACGGCAACACCATGAAGTTTAACCCAAACCGAACATTCCCAACATCCTCTTTCAGTAGATCAATATTCGGATTCCACTTTCGAAGAATAAGCGGATGATTGCGAATGAACCATGGACCATTCTCAAGCATTGAGTTCAAACCATCCATAGAGCTAAATTGGAAAGAGAATAACCCAGTAGACGAGTTAAGCATTGATTTAACCAAACCAAACTTACCCCAAGTGTTCTTAACATAATTAGAAACAACGGGGTAAGCCACTCGCTTTCCCAAGAAGAATCCATAAGCAGTATTCACAAACCTTTCACTAATAGCTTGGATCGACTCCATCGGCACAACAACATCAATCTGGTGTAAATAAAGTACGGATATTCACAGCCTTCTTACTAAATTCACCAATAACATTAACATATAAAGACTTACCAGGGGTGTTTCTAGCCGGAGTAGTTCCCTGTGTAACACATCTCAATTTCGGGTCATTTTTACGACTCCTATTATTTGTCACTATTTATTTTAGTCCGATAACGCGTTTAAATTAGTTTACTTAATAAGCTAAAATCGCATAGACTAGAAAATAATCATACAACGTAATCGGGACTTTCAAAACAAGTTCAATCGTTTACATCAAGCAAGGTTATATAATTATTATAATATTATTAACCTTTTTCATATGTTATTTTTATTGGTTACGTGAAACGTTTTACGTTCCGCAATAAAATTACCTTTTAGGAATTACCCCGGAAACACCCTAAACTCATATTATACTCAGGATCAACTGCTCACTTTTATCCCTTATCACAAAAATTAACTTACTTTTGTATCATTTAACATCATTAAGGCCGGTCACACCCCTAACATACTAGTAAGCAAATTAATTCCTTTTTACACCTATAAGTATTAACAACATGTGCTTAATTTAAACTTGGAAAAGATAAGCATTGTACAAAACCTAAATTCATTAATGAAGGTGTACTTAGGATATCTAATACAACTCATCAATATCAAAACTTGATCTTTTGCCCTCCTAGCTCTCTACACGAAGTACAAGACAAGCCTCACACTTATCTTCACCTAAAATCCTATGTACCATATTTGTTTCATTAAAGGATGTTGCTACTTAATGACTAGTATCATCATTTCTAAAATCTTAGTTATTGATTTTGTTTTTCCTATACTTCACATCACAAAGGATCATAGAGAAACCTATATGCTTACACAAATCCTAGTAAATATTGTACCATAATTTTGTAATTAAGGATGGTACTAGGAAGTATTATCAATACCATGACGTGACTAACTAGGAAAACCATAAAAACCACCACACAATGAGGCCCGGTTTGACTTTGAATTAGGGACCTAGACGAACTAACTAGCTCATGTAGCACTCCCCCAAATATAACCATAGGGTCGGTTATTACCCTTTAACCACATGTTGATAAATCATAAAAACCAACCTTTTCTTAAACTAACTCAACTAGGACACTACACGTCACATATTTTGAGTAATTCGTCAACTCACATGTACCTTAAAACTAAATCCTAGACCATCCATCTTGCCTTGATAGGAGGGAGAAGCCTCTTACATCTTGTACTTTACCATTCCATCTAAAACTAGGTTTAGTTTAAGATAGTTAGGCCTGTCCTTGGTTGTAAAATGTGATTAAATTAGAGATAACAAAACTCTCACCCTCAATTGATCGACGAGAGTTATCAAGAAAATCTCTTCACATTCCTTTCTACCTACCAAACAACTTACTTTCTAATAATTTCCATACAATTTCTACTACCACAATATAAAGACAAGGCATTTAACACATGCATTCAATAGTATTATAAGGTAAGTTTCAAGTGTGTGAAAGAAAGCAAGGGGTTGTCCTATATTCAGGAAGCTTACACGGGCTGCCCTTTCGGTGGTTGCTAACTATTGACATTTGTCTGTTCCCTTATTTAGGACACTTTGTAAGTTTACATTCGAATTTTAACCTTCCTTGGATTCGGATTATATACATATTGACAAGTGTATTGCTAAGTGTGACCGGGTTAAATAATTGCGTAACCCGCTAAAGTGCGTGTCGTGGTCTTAGATTTGATCGACTTGTGTTGCATTGAACGAGACCCGTCCCTTGTCATGTATGTTAACTTGTGTGGCGTTAAACTAGTTTTCATACGAAGAATAAGTCATATAAATGAGCATGAGCTTATTCGGTTTCACATAAAAACAAGTATTCGATATAAACATAATATAATTCAAGGTTCAAACACGGCATTTGGGACTCGAATATACGCAAATCTATACGTAAACTTTTTCATGCAAATAGTTGGTTTGGTTAAGGAAACGGCGTAGTATCTAAATGTGGTTTTGCATGAAAGAAACATAGCTTAAACGAGCTTATTTAAGCCTCAAAGCTTATTGAGTTTGGGACACGTTAATATAATAATAACAGTGGCATTTTAGCCACTGTTGGACCAGTTAAGCCCATTGAGGGCATAGCAGGCTCACGAGCCCAACCCACTGGCCCATTAGTCATTTTTATAAGCATATGGCTTATTTGATAAGCCATTAAGCTTGAAGGAGCTTAACGAGCTTATGTAGCCACGGGCTTGGCTTAAAGCCTACCTAGGCTAAGTTTGGGCCGCAAAGCTCAAACAAGCTCGTGAAGCTTATTCAATAAGCTATAAGCTGCCAAACAGCTTATCTAATAAGCTCCAACAGAAAACGTAACTTATTTTAAGCATGAGAAGCTTATGGACCTAATTAGATTAAGTATACACATAGAAAATCCCTATCGGACCTTTAATGGACTCAAAAGCCCATTTACACGGCTTATGAATCATGGGATAAGACAATAAGCCAAAACAGCTTATTTACACTTAAGTAACTTAATTGAATCTAAACCTACTTGAAAAACTAGCTAAACACCTTATTGGACCTCAAAAGCTTATTTACCTGCTAAGGTGAGTTCATAGCCCCATGTTTTACAATTATTTAAATGATTTACATCTTTGGGGCAAGAACATGCTTTGTTTTACAAATTGGACGCAAGTGTACATTTTATACTATGATTACGTGTCCGCCTGAGTAGCTATAGTTCACTAAGCCCATTATCATGAACTGTCAATTGCTAGATAGCGAGCGCGAATGTTATGAATATATCTATTTGGGATTGACATCCCCGTTCGGGTGACTAGCTGTCACCGGGATACTGACGTAGAACATGGTCGGATGTAGGGAGTTTGGGTTAGAAACCATTTCAGGGCAATGTTGGCAATATTTATATTGCATTCATACATGTCGAGCTTCAGTGTCATGAGCTTAGGGAAACGTAAATACATTTTGTGATGGGTGCACAGGTTGCATAATCACGGGGAAATCTTGCGGTCCTACATTTTATTTACAAAAACCTATGAAATCACCAACTTTATGTTGACGTTTTAAATCATATTTTTCTCAGGTCAATGAGGCACGGGGTGCTTAGTATTCATTGGGGTCACTCTTTTGGGGAGTCATGCATTAAAGATTTAAAGTCATTACATTTTTGGATATTTGTTATGAGCTAAAATCCTTGTTATCAAATGTTGAACAAGTTAAGCCGTTGGGCTTGGTATTAAATAAATTTCAATAAATCCAATGTATCATGTTTTAAACGACTCTTTTAGAGGTCATTCTCATATCTTGTGCTATTGATCTATGAAGTAACGCCCTATGTAGGTAATGGTGGGTATGATACCCCACATTTTTAACCGAATTAGTTTGAGCCACCAAAGGACTTTGCACCTACATCGCCACAGGTTCATCAATAACGGACGGTGATACTACCTCCTTAAGTGGATCGGCATCATTAAGAGTCCTATCAGATTCCATAAACGAACCAGTGCCCGCATCCGTGTTCGTCTTCTTCCTATGATTGTTGTTCCTCCCTCCCGAATCTAAAAAACCCCGATTCATGTTAACACCATTCAGTTACAAACAAACACCACAAATAACCGAGAACTAGAAACCCTACAACGACGAGTATATGATCAACCTAATAATAAACCCTAGAATCTGTGTGATCACTATGAAGATAAATAGCCACGATCGATATAATACCCTAGTAGCACGGATCATAGCAGCAAACAAAACAAAGAGACGATTATAAGGCAGCCCTTACGAATAATCAAACCAAGAAACAAGGTGCGATAAAGAAGAAACATAAAGTGTTAATTCCTAAAAACGGTCGTACTTGGGGAGAATTAGTCGATCAAGTAGAAAAACGATTTAGGGATATTGGTCGCCACAAAAATCGCCTCAAAGGGTTTCGAAGAGGTGTCGACTTTTTTTTATGAAAATTTAGCCTACATTATGTTTTGTAAACACTTTAAAAGGAATAACAAGTCGAGGCCCACGTTTATACCGCGCCAACTTTTTTGGTGTACCTTCATGCATGTAACTTAGTCGGTGATGCGAGAGAGGACTTTGCAAGATAATGGTCATGTTCATCAAAGTGCGCACATACTCTCCTAAGAAGGTGGGTGAATGAGTCTGGAAGTTATTATAGACATATTGTCTTCGGGGCGAGGTGTGTGCATTGGTCAGCATTGTCGCGTATCAACATTTTGCAATATTGCTCGATATAATACCTATGTAAGAACTTGTTTTCTATTTTATCAAAGTTTCGTAACACGATGTAATGACGACTTACGCTTGCAGTACGATCCCTACGTGGATCAAGTAGTTATATTATCCGCTCTTAACATCATTGATTATACATTTGTCAACAAAATAATGGAACATGGTACTATTCATTGAAATAGTCATGTTTTATTATAGACCCACTTTTATAAACCCCTAAATATTTTTTATACTATATCCTAAAAATTATTCTCTAACTAAAACTAAAGTTTTTCTCACACCCTCAACTAAAAATTAAGAAGAAAAAAAAGAAAACAGTAGACAACTCCCTCTCAATAATAAATAACTTTCAAAAAACACCATTAAAAATGATATTTTATAACTAATATGAAAAATCACTTTTCAAACTCGACACTCATATCAAATAAAAAAAATTAAGCATCGTCAAAGTCAAAATAAAATTAAATATTCACTTTCTAAACAATTAACTATTATAGAGATTTTCAAATAAAATTAAAATGAGCCTAACATTATATAAATATAACTAAAGAGCAGTGCACAATGGTCACATTTTTCGAAATAAAATATTAAACTGTGCACGACTCTCGATGCAAGAAAAAAACTATTATATACTATATATTGAAACAGAAGAGACTGTAACTTCCGATACTTATTAGAAAGAAATACATTTTAAAAAACAATTTTCAAAACGCATTATTTATAACTTTTTTATATAAAAAACTTTATTTATCAATTATGGAGCTTATATCTATCGAGTCATTCGGAAAAAAAAATGTCGCTGAAAAGATCGTTGAATTGCGAACAAAACGAGTCCAATATTGAAATGCTTCTGACATGCATACGATTTTATAAAAAATGTTGAAGTTTAATATATATATTAAAAAAAAACAACTTTCAAACCCCACCCTAAAGTATAATAAATGTTACAAACCCAAGATGCAAAATAAAAATATTTTTTAAAAAACAATTTTCAAAACACACCCTGAACTTTAACCTATTCACGATTTTTTTATATAACAAACTTTATTTATCAATTATTGAGCGCATATCTATCAATTTATTCCGAAAAAAATGTCGCTGAAAAGATCGTCGAATTGCGAACAAAACGAGCCCAATATTGAAATGATTTTGACATGTGTACGATTTTATAAAAAATGTTGAAGTTTAATATATATATTTAAAAACCAATTTTCAAAACGCACCCTGAAATATGTTAAATGTTACAAACTCAACCTTAAACTTTAACTTATCCATGACTTTTTTATATAACAAGTTTTATTTAAGGTGACTCATATAGTCCCACGCGCTCCGCGAAACCTCGCTTATATAAAACATCAGAAATCAAGAAACGTGCACTACCGATTTAAAAATTCAACTTGATTAAAAAATTCAAATCACACCACCATTGATGTAAAGAAACAATAAAAAATAAAAGAATTTTCAATATGCATCCTGAACTTTAACATATTTACGACTTTTTTATATAACAAACTTTATTTATTAAATATGGAGTGCGTATCTATCGATTCATTAGGGAAAAAATGTCACTGAAAAGATCGTCGAACTGCGAACAAAATGAGCCCAATATTGCAATGCTTTTGATAAGCGCACGATTTTATAAAAATGTTGAAGTTTAATATATATTTTAAAATATTTACGGAGATAGTCTTTGAGATTATCGGTTTGTTGCAAGGTGAGTCTCAACGACTGACAAATAGTATTTGGCGTTATCAGACCGTTGAAAAAATAGTCTCGCGCACTCCACGACAACGCACAGATGACGAACCTCGTTATTATAAAAACACAATTTGTGAGACATATAAACTTACACAAGGTTCCACTCTAAAACTGTTTAGTACTAAACTAACTTTGACTATAATTAGAATACTTATAATATTTTATAGTAATAAATAATTACCAACTTTTGTAAATCACTATTCATCTACAGTAGAAATATTATTTTTTAATTCAAAATCTTAAGCAATTTACAAAAACCCTTTGCATTTAAAAAATTGTACCATAAAGAAATAATTACCTGTTGTTTTCTTTATTTTTGATTATTTTTTCTTTTTTATTCTAGAATTATGTAAACGATTTCAGGTAATATCAAATGTTATTTAGTCAAGGTTTAATACTTTAATTTTTACTTATTATTTGATTATAACCAAATTAAATCTTTTCTTTTCCTTTATGTAATTTTCATGTATATTTGTAATAGTAAGTACAAACACTGAGATGACTATATGCTATGAGTTCCAATAATTTATCAAGTGTATTTTGGTGGTAATACGCATTATGTATGAGGCGAGATCCTTATAGATCAATACCAAATCAATGAACAAAAGAACAAATCTCATCTATTGATTTACTCTCCATCCAATGGCTATTAATAAAATATACAACTTTATATAAACCTAAAAAATCACCTTCTACCCTCATTTATTAATTTAATTTTTCTCTCCTCAAAACACACACACCATCGATACCTACTAAATCCTCCGCCGGATTCCCAATAACCTCGCCGGAATCCCAACAACTTGGTCCGAACAACCACAAAAATCACCGAAAAATGTAATAAACTTCGGTGATCCATTCTAACACCATCGATACCTACAAAATCCTCTGCCGGATTCCCAACAACCTCGCCGGAATCTCAACAACTTCGTCCAAAAACCACAAAAATCACCGGAAAACGTAAAAAATCCAAATCGGTCAAGAAAAAAACAAAATAGATCACAAAAATCACACAATAACTGTTTAAAAATGGAAGCAGATGAGTTAAATGATGTTATGGGAGTGGTTAAAAACATTGATATGAACAAACAGTTTTTTGAATACGATAATGAGCTTGAATCGGATACTGAAGATGTTTTACCACAAGTTGCAGATTCAGATGCTCTTATAGAAGAAGTTACAGGCAAGGCTGTCAAACTCGCGAGTTTACACGTAAGATCGTACGATCTTACGTGTCCACCTGATAAAATCGTGTAGGATCGGTGTAGGATCGCATCAGAGGTAGGATCGCAAGTAGGATCGTAAACTCGCGCGTAAGATCGTAGGATCGCGTGTCGATACGAGTTTACCAAATTACCAAGTTACTAACTTATTGACTTACATACTTACTAGCCCATTACTTTTTTTAGGCCCAAAAAAGAACAATATGAGTCCGCTGATCTCAGTAACAAGTATTGACGTTTCATTCCTAGATTTTCTAATCAATAAACCTAATTATCTACTTTCCCCAAATTGAAATTACATGAAACAAATTAGGGTTCTTCTTCTCATGTTCTAGTTACCTTAAGCAAAAAATTTCTTACAGGTAATTGTTGTTTTTTCTTTTACCTTTTCATAGTTTTAACTATTAACCTTAAAGTTTTAATTCAGATAGCTTAATTGTAGTGATACTAGTGAAGTACTTTGTTTTGAGACGTTTATTACGCATGTTATGTAATTTTATTCCGCTAAATCGTGAATGTGACGATTGAAACTTGACTTTTTTGTGTTTTACTTTTACTTTGGTATTTTAAATTTGAATTTTGACATTTTCAAGAGGATATTATATAAATTTATATTTGATGATGAGTAGAAATAAAAATAGTTTGACTCGTTTATCCGTTGCTTACAGAACATGATAAATTGTAGGATCTTACGATCTCGATCCGATCTTACGATCTCGATCTTGCAAAGACAAAAACGATCCCAGATGGGATCGCGATCTTGACAGCCTTGGTTACAGGTAAAATCACATGTAATTCTGCTCTTGAAGTGTTGTATACGATTTAAGTAATGATATTTTGATATAAAAAAATCACAAGAGATTCTGTTTTTGTATTCTTCAATGTTTAAAAAAAATAACAATTAATGTGATTTTGTGTGTTGTAAAGTTTGTTATAAGTAACTTGGAATAGATTTAACCAAAATTTCATTTAAGAAGCAATGAATCACATGTGATTCTATGGAAAATCACATGAGATTTTGATATTATGAAGTGTGATTCTCATTTATCAATTGAATCACATTGTAGATTTGATACAAACTTTATGAAGGATGGAATCACATGTGATTGGTGGATATGGTATCATGAATCTCATGTGATTTATATTTTTTGATATACAGATTGTATTAAAACACCAAGAGCAACTTTATACGAGCAAAATGAAACACCTGGTGGAACGATATATTGGGAGCCTCATGTACAAGGAATTCCTATACCAGTTGAGGGGACCTACTATGATACAGTAGATGAAGCTATAGATATGTATACGAAATACGCTGAAATGGGAGGTTTTGAAGTTAAGAAATCAGGGCAAAGGTTAACAAAATCAGGAGTGGTAAAACATAAGTACATCATGTGTAACAGAGAAGGTGTTCCAAAAGGTATTAATGTCGACACTCTTGATCCTGAACATAGTGACAAACAAAAAAGAAATACAACAACTCATGTAACTGGTTGCAAAGCTCGTATAAAATTAGTTTTGGATATTGTTTCTAGAAGATACAAGTTAGATCAATTTTACCCCAAACACAATCACATGCTTATCCCAAAAGAGTACAAACACTATACAAAGAAACAAAGAAAGATGACTGAAGCAGAAAAAATGTTTGTTGTCAAAGCTGCAACAAATAAAATTGGTGCAACACGTGCACACGATTTGTTAAGTAGCATGAAAGGCGGGTATGAATATGTTCATGGGACGACTGATGCTTTTAAGAATCATCAAAGGGATGTTAATGTTTTCATAGGTGAAAGTGAAACACACATGCTTATAAACAAAATAGAAAACAGAAAAATGTATGTGCCAAATATTACATTTCAGTATAAGGTAGAAAATAGTGAGTTGGTTGCAATGTTTTGGGCCGATGAAGTTGCCAAATGCAACTACAAGGAGTTTGGTGATATAGTATCTTTTGATGCAACCTTCAACAGCAACAAGTAAGTGATTCATTGTGATTCTATATAATTAGTCTTATTTAAGGAAAATCACATATGATTTTGTAAAATAATCACATGTGATTCCATCTGAATCACATGTGATTCTTCTGTACTTAAAGTAATAACAAAAATATTTTTATATAGGTACTACATGAAGTTTGTACCATTCATTGGTGTCGATAATCATAGAAAGTATGTCAAACTTGGTTTGGGAATGCTTTTACATGAAGATACAAAATCATACACGTGGTTGCTAAAGGCATTCATGACCGCTTTCTTAAAAGAACCAACGATGATTGTGACAGATCAAGATGGAGCCATGAAGAGAGCTATCGAAGCCGTTTTTACTAAAGCCAAACACAGACTTTGCATGTGGCATATTATGCAAAAAATTTCGTTAAAGATATTTTTATTCACATAACTATTTTACATGAATCTCATGTGATTGAATTTTGAACCACTGGTGATTCATCTTTGTATCTCTTAAGATCCTTTCAGAACTAAACTAATTACTCTCTTTTATCCAAAACAAATTTATAAGGAAATATACGATGTAACATATTTTAAAGACCGTTTCGATAAGATCGTTGGAATATGTTCATTGGACCATTGAAGGTTGAAGAGAAATGGGAAAATTGATTGAAGATTTTGGTTTGCAAAATCACAAATGGATGACAAAGATGTTTAATCTTCGAGAAATTTGGATTCCAGCTTATTTTATTGAGTCTCCATTATTTGGATTGATGAGGACCACTTCAAGGTCTGAAAGTGAAAACTCGTTCTTCAAAAGTTTCACAAGCCCAGGGGCAACGCTTGTTAGTTTCATGATGTCATATGAATCAGCAATGGAAAGGCAAGAGGCATTAGACTTCAAAACAATTGATATAGCTCCAAAGTGTGAAACAAAGTTAGCAATTGAACATCATGCAGCACGAGTATATACTAGGACGATATTTTTGCTTGTTCAAAAGGAAATAATTGAAGGTTGCTGGTCTTGTACGATACAAGATTTAAAAATAAATGAAGGTTGTGAGACTGTCATAGTTAGAGACAAGGCGGCGAATGCTTATAGAACACTAAATGCCAAAAAGGGAAAAGAACAAGAGAAGGAAATTGGAACAGTGGCAGAAATAGTGATAGACTATAAGGTAAGTCTTTATTTGTTCATAATAATCCTTTACATGAATCACATGAGATTTTTTAAGAATCACATGTGATTACAAAATAAATCACATGTGATTTTTTTTAAATCACATGAATCACGACTCTAATAAAATTCTTACTTATTTTGTTTGTGAAAAAGGTAATACGAATTATAGAAGATGGGTCGGTTGTATGTTCTTGTAGACATTTTCTCCGATACGGTTTTCTATGTCGACACATATTTTGTGTCTTCAAGAATCGTGATATTAATGTTATTCCAAAGCAATACATTTTGAGGCGCTGGACAAGGGACATAATACCACCTGACCTGAGAAGACAAAGAAATAGATATGGGGAAAAAATGTAACAATTGAAAGACTTACAAATGAGGCAAATTTCTTGGTAGACGATTGTTTATTCTTGTTGAGCAAAGATGAAGGAAAGATGGGCGCTTTTGTAGAAAAGTTGAAAATACTCATGGATGAAGTGAAAGCTGATGTGCCGAATCCCCCTTCAAGAAATACAGGAGATGTGATTGGTGGTATTTTTTCAATATCAAAACCTAATCAAATTGATGTACAAAATCCAACAAAGGCTATAAATAAAGGAGAACATTTGAAGAAAGGAGAACGTTTAAAGAGTAAAAGAGAACAAGCACTTAAAGTTAAAGCGAAAGCAATGAAGGTTTGTGGATATTGTAACGCGAAGACAAACGAGCATACCAAAACAACTTGTCCAAAGAATCCAAAGGCAAGGAAAAAGAAGGCAACACCAATTATTGATGTTTGAACATTTTTTTGTTACTGAATTTTTTTTACTTGAATATTCTGATAACATTTGTCAAGTTTCTTAGCTACTTAATAAAAACTGATTGTTGGTTACTTAATCACATGTGATTCCTTTTCAATATCCCTTGTAATTCTTTTGCAAATCACATGTGATTCATAAAGACATCCAGACATACTTGAAAAAAAGCAATAAAACATAGATTCCAAATGTTCTGTATATATGAATCTTTTAAAATCACATGTGATTCCTTTTCAATATTCCTTGTAATTTTTTTAAAATCACATGTGATTCATAAAGACATCCAGACATACTTGAAAAAAACAAAAAAACATAGATTCCAAAGACACTAAAACTGATATTACTAATGCCATAAAAACTAGAATTGTTCTACCATCGAATTAGCTTCTAATCTAACATGTATAGATAGATAGCTGAACTACAATTCACAAAACACAACTTCCATATGGATGTGTTGAAGTACCATAAAAACTACCACTGAACTACCGAAACTGAACTGTTTCACCATGAATAGGTTTTAAACAACTTCACAAAAGATATTCAGCTTCACAAAAAGACATTCTTCTACATTGGATACTTAACTGCGTTCACGTTCACCCCTATTCTTAACAGCTTCAACCATGATGGATAACTTTTCATGAGGATCAAGCTTATCAAACTCTTTAGCTAATTTAAGCATCTTTGGGTCATGCACATTAATCTCGTGTAACAGAATCTTTGTAGCGAACTTGAATCTCAATCTCCTTAGCATGTCACACTGCAACTTCGACTCAGAAACAAGCCCACAATCCCAAGTTGAAGCAGTTTGACCACTGTAAGATTCCATATGAAGCATAGTAAAGATACCGCTGTCTCTGAAATTTGTCTTGGTCTTCCACTTCAGCTTAAGGATTTTTGCCTTCAATCTTTGAATCTTTGAATGTCTTTTGTGTCCATACAACTTCAGATGATGAGTAAACAGCTTTTTCTACAATAAAAATAGAAAAAAGTAAAATAAACGAAAACATTTAATTCTAGGAACATTTCAATTAGGTAAATCAAATGTGATCAGAGGCAATCACATATGTTCAGGGGCAATCACAAATGAACATGTATTAAATCATATAAAGTAAAATACTTATAAGAAGATCACATGCTTGTTTATACTTTGAATCATATGTTGCTCCAGAGTCACTGTTATCTAGAATCATCATTAATGTTGTCTTGGTTAAGCTGAACACGACCACATAAAAATGGCCAGACAAGCAAATTGGGAAAAAGGCCTGATTTAAAAAAAAAAAAAAACATAATTAAAATGATGAAAAAATATAAAAACAATGAATAAGTATAATTCTGAGCAGAAACTTATGCTGAAAAGTTTTCCCATCTCTCTTCATCAGTAGCATAGGTCCCATCAAACATAGAAAGCGTCTATATACAATCACATACATAAAATAATCGTTATAAAAAAAATAATTGTATAGTAAAATAAATAAATTAAAGACACTTACAATACAACCAGTGGGTAAAAATGTCTAGATAGAGATCCAACCTTTCTAAAACGCTCTTCATAATTAAGAACTTCACCCCAACAGTCGACCACATTAGCATCAATCCATAAACCAGGTGCTAATGTTTCCATATTCAAACGAATTCCAAAAACTTTTTCTAGCCCAGATGATGTTTCAAAAACATGTTCACTATAACAAAAAATAAAAAAATAGTTAGTACTAACAACTAACAGAATCACATGTTATTCAAAACCTAATCACATGTGATTCAAACAGAATCACATGTGATTCAGAACCTAATCAGATATGATTATCACAGAATCACATGTGATTCAAACAGAATCACATATATCAAATTATAAACTTACATCTTGTCGCCCCTTATTGCGAACAAACTATTTTCGACGATAAACTCCAACCTAGTAATTTTTGGTAGAACCTTCGTCGTCTTGTTCATATAGGAAGATAATAGGTACGACGATGGTTTCACCCTTCATTTTTCAGGACTAGGACTTAACTTTGAAACACGTGTTGCCAATCTCTCAGGAGTAACCGGGCCTGCATCTGACTCTTCCATTCTCACGATATCTAAATTAATGGCATCAAGTGCATCACCCTAAAAAAAATAACAAGATTTAATTAAAAAAAAGAAATTTTAGAAAAAAAAATATACAAATAAATCCTGTTTAGAGTATTACATATAAGTATTCATCAACTACATAGTCAATCACCTCTAAAACAAAATCGGCATTTGAATCTAACCACTAAGTGTACGACTCAAGGGTACACGTGATGTCATTTTCTTCCTCAAAAACATTTTCTTCTCCAGTAGGATCAGTAGGATCAACTGATTGTTTTTCTGTTGACTCAACCTGCTTCTTTGAACCTCCATTATCATCCTACCCATTACCATTTCCATCCACAACACGATTTCCATCATCCTCAACACGTACCTCCTTGTCAGTAACAGACAAATCATTCCTATCTACATTATCATAGTCATCCTTATTTACATCGTCATCAACCCCAGCATTATCATCACCATTCCTATCATCATCATCACCATTCCCAGTATCATCATCACCATTCCCATCATCTCCTAAACTACTTTCATGATAACCAAACTCAATTGGATTTTTAAAAACTTCAGCATACTTTTGATGAATTTCAAAAAACTTTCTATCACCAGGATATTTTTCACTAGCTGTCATAAGACACCCTTCCAGAAAAACTCTTTTAGAACAAACAATAGAAAGCTTTTCTTCAGCTTTTTTAATCAAATTCTGCAGTTAATCAGATTGTATTAACTTAGAAACATAAAAATAGCTTATCATATGAATTACTTAAAAATCACATGTGATTCTTCATAGAATCATATGTGATTCTTAAAAGAATCACAAGTGATTCTTCATGAGATTAAAAAAATCACTTGTGATTTCTTAAGAATCACATGTGATTCTAATGTGATTAAATAGCAACAAAATAAAAACCAAAAAAAAAACTAAACCTCTTTCTCTGAAGTTACCATAGAACCACCACCAATCGATTCATCATGAAGTTCTAAAAGCCCCAGCACATGTGCATCAAGTTCCAGCTTTTCTCTTTGTCTCATCAAAGTTGAATTCCAAGCTCTGATAGCTGGACGAGTTCGAACAACAGGAACTCCATCGAATTTTGTAGAATCAAAATACAAAAGCTGAAAATACAAAAGCTGAAAAAACAAAAGTATAAATACAAAAATCATGCAATTTAAAAAAAAATTAGAAACTTACAACGAGGGATAGAAATGGTCCAAGATATTGCACAGCTCATTTTTCGGGATTTCACTATCTTCCAAGCAACTATGGATGTAACCACACCAGTCAATCTTAGAAATATCAGAATCTTCACGCAAGCGTCGGACCACATCCAAACAGATTTCTCCCTTCAAACCAGCAACTCTACCAGTTGTATTAGTGAACAAAGTTAGAAAGTTGTCTTTGAAAAGAAAGTCAACTTAAAGTCAACTTCATGAGCAAAGATCAATTTTGAAGCAATATCACCAACTCGGATTTTCTTCAATGGTTTCGGGTAAAACTGATCAACCCACGACTGCACAAACTCGTGTTCCACTGGTCTCGCTTCTAATGAAAATAATGAAATACTACCTACGGGGATACCTAAAATATCATGGATTTTACTAGGAGTGACATAAATTGAATCACCAGAATCCAATGACAACTTGTAAGTGAAAGAATTAAAGTTTGCAACACAAAACCTTCCCACCCTTGACGGTATTTCATCAATGGTAAGGTTGTGAAATGAATTGAAACCTACCTCATATAAAAAGCTCCACAAATCCACTTGGGATCCCCGAATAGCAGTAAAAAGGGACTTAGGGACCGCCTTGGTACGAAGAATTGGATAATACTTAAGATACTCTTCATGTGCCGCTTCACTAGGCGTCAACTCTTTCTCTTTTTTCTTATATTTCATCTTTTTGTCCGACACACTCTCAGCAGAGTCTTATTGTTTAATATTTTTAAGTTTTTTAAGAAGACGCCTCAATTCCTTTTCATCAACAGACGATGACAAAGAATCAGAAGAATTCTTCATCTTTCTCTTCATACCATACTTACTCTTCAACTTGTTAGTGCAAATATTACGATATTTAATCTATACGATCTTCTTATGTTTTGGTGATGACAAACATGTAACTTGTAATATGTAACGTAAAGTGCGCAAGTTACTCGTAATCACAAATTATCAATGCATACTTGCATCTACATCTCTCGATGTCTTAAGTCTACATCAGAACATATATTTGTTTGCACTCGACGTAAATCACATAAGGTATGTACAAACAATATTAAACTTGTAGGATGATCAACGAAATAAGTTTTTGTCTTAAACTTTATATTTTTATAAATATAACAAAACTATTTCTCAAAAATTATTTAGACAAATTATTTTTGAATTATAAAGAAATGTTTTATTTGGTAATTATTTTGAATTTCAAAATCTGGTCATTTCCCCCTAAAATAAGTGTCACTTTCACCAGACAAGTTTGTCACCACAAAAAGACAAAAACAAGAGCGTCTGTCGGGGCGGTCCTTTAATTCGGTCGGCGGCCCCCTTAATTATCCAGCGGCCCCTTATATATCTGGGACCGCCGTATCCTGACAGACAGTTTTTTAGCCCCTATAAATAGTGGCTCACCTCCAACTATTTTTAGAACTCTTTTGCACGAATTTCTCTCAATTCTTTCTCTCTCTAGATCTCACTAAATCTCTATAAATCTTTGATCATTTAACTTGTTTAATCTTGTTTAAATGTGATCCAATCTTCTACTCTTTCCTTCTTCCCTCAAGTGCAAGAGAAGAACTTCGGTCATCTTCAAGATCCGAAGTTATGTAGTCTAGTTAGTCCATTTGTAACATTTGTTACATATAGATCGAGTCCATGTCTTTCAATCTTTAGTAGTGTGTAGATCCAAATGATGTATATATTTGGATGGGTTGATTGTGGGTTGGTTAGTATTTTAGGCCTTAAAATACTTTGGTGAAGTGGTAGATTGGTTCTAGCTAAGATTAGGACTCGACATCTAGCTTAGTGTTAAAAAATATTGTAAGCGACACGTTTTATGTTTTTAGGCCATAAAACACAAGGTTTGTTATGTTGGGCCACAAAACATAACGGGTTTGGTTGTACCCGAAGAAGGACTCGACATCTAGCTTAATGTCGGAAAATAATGTAAGCTTTGGTGTAAGGTTTTCTCCACCGAAAGGGAGCTTGTTGATTAGTGAAGTAACTCTCGAGTTGGATACTCGGGGAGTGGAGTAGGACGAAGATGAGCTTCGTGACCGAACCACTATAAATCACCGTGTCAGTTTGTATTTTCTCTTACCTTTTGCTTTACTTATTTCTTTATTTACCGCTTTTCTTTTATACTTGCATTGTGCTCATGATTGTGTGCATGGTTGTGCATATCTTGTTAGTTAAGGTTGTGTAGATCTTTGTGCTAAATATTGTGAGTACGGTTATATTGTTAGAATATGCGTTGGCTAATGTAAACATGTTGTCAACTCTTCTTATATTAAGTCAAACTTGATCGGGTAATTGATACAAGAGATTTAATTTTTTTTAAGGAAAACATATTCACCCCCTCCACGGTTTCCACAATTGGTATCAGGAGCCACGTCGCTCTAGTTTTCAAAACAAATGGTTTTTAAATAGAGTACGATCCATGTATCAAATTACCAATGAAGGGGGATTAAATATGAAAAGTGTTTTGTTGCTTGATTCGTATTAGTTTTGTTGTTATATATACCTCGTATACTAGCTTGACTGAAAATATTCTCAAAAAGCTTGGAAGTATAAAATACGTCTTTGTAAGTCATAGAAGTAAAAAATGATGTCTAAAACACGTGTTTTATATGTTGGAACAACTCTCTGAAGTCCTACGTTCGTACATTAAGTTACCAAATGATTTTACATGAAAAAGTGTTTTTGGGTCACTGGTGGCGGTCCTATAAATGTCCGGGCGGCCCCCTAATATATCTGGGGGCCGTCACCTTTATGGGGGCCGCCTATTTGTTTCGTCAGTTTTTGGCAAACTTTGAAAAATTATATAAAATCAACCGTAAGTCCGTAAAAGTCGTGCCACCAGCCATTTCGAAGATAATTGAGTCTATTTTCATTTAAAAATACTTCCAAGTCTTTATTCTAAACTTAAATATGTCAGAAATTCAAAATACTACATAGTGATAAAAACTTTGAGTTTTGTTATAACATAAAACTTGTATTTTATATTTTCCTTTGAGTCGGACATTTCTAATTGATATATCTTTGAAAAATAGTGTATTTGTCTTTTCAAAATATTGATCTTAATTAATTTTTGAAATGGGGAGGAATTATTTTATTCTCAAATCAAATCAAGCTAAGTATACATTGTTATATCTAATACACAAAACAACGACGAATATCCTTATGTGTATATTAGATAATTATGTGTGTTTACTTTTGTTTCAACTTTGTTAATAGATATTAATAAGTAATCATTACTATTTATAATTGAGCTAATTATATATCTAAACACATATGTCATGTATGCTACTTGTATGTTACTTGTTTTCCGGATTATGCCTAATAGGAATTACGTTAGATTTCTTGCGTTAAGTTGCAAAATTGTTTGTGCATTGCATATAGGCATAGATCACTATATTTATAAGTGTTACATAAACATCTTGTAGATTATTTTGAGTGTAGTAACCCGTTTAGGATTGGGAGTCCAATAGTTTTTCAAGTGTGTGGAAAAATAATGTCCTAAGATCATATGTTAAAACCCCGTCACTAAAATATTTCTAACACATTAACACTCTTCTAACAAAATGTCTATATCTTTTCATTATCTTGTGTTGTTTGACCTTGGGTTGGTTAAACTAAATAAAAGATTGTATTAATACATTGGTAATTAAGTAAAAGAAAATGTATTTTTAAACTTTGCTTGTGCTTGCATTGTTCTAACACACACATAATTATATTCCTTTTATAAACGTATAATAATTTATAAAAGATGTGTGTTGTAAAAAAATGGATAGAAAAATCATTTATATACTCATAAAATGTCAAAAACTATGCATAATATACATATCAACAAACAGTTTTTCGCACAAGCAAAATATATGACAATCTTGAAGTAAAAAATTAACTTGTCATTATTCATCAACCTCACACTTACAACTAGTCTTAGGATTAATGGAACACACTATGAAAATCTTTATTTGTCTTCTTTTAAAAGAGTGTTCGTGAGGGTCAAGAAAGATTTCGAATATATATCAACTCATTATTCAAACTATGATTGATATTATTATCGAATCTAATTGACAAGTTTTTGAGTATGGACAAGAAATCGGATTCTTATTTGTCTAGCTTTGAGATTATATCAAAATGTAACAAGATATATTATCTTAAACCTACATACTCAATCACACTCGATTGATATAAAAATAATGACATCCTTTTCTAAGACGATAAGAATATGCATCGGATCATAACTCACACTTGTGTAAATGATGTCATATTGAGTCTACTTGTCAAATAGTTATGTTCCAAATATTTGGCAAATATATGCATAAAATACACAATGAAGTAAGATCGACGACTTGAATGTTTTGTTCAAAATATTCAAGCAATTTACCTTGTTATGCAATTGGTAAAGTCATCATCTCTGAAAAGCCAAACATGAGCAAATGCACAACATATGTAACTTTGCTCAAACAATTCAAAAGCACAACTCAAAACTCAAATTATCCTCTCATCAAAACTTTTTCTTACTTTACCAAATAAGCATAATATTACTTCTTCACCACATGAGAACCATTTAACCATCTGAGGTTAGGACTAGGAAGAATTGAACATATTCCACAAACCATTATCTTGCTTTCGTTCAATAAGTGATCGTAAGAGGATTTCAAATATGAAGATGATTATTATTCAAACGATAATCAATCTCATCATTCAATCTAATTACAAAATTAGAATATGAACATGAAATCAAGACTAGGATTTATCTAGATCACGGAAATATCAATCAAATGACCATAGATATTTTTCCGTGTCTACATGTTTAACCATCCTCGGTTATTACATGAAATCACGAAGTCGATTGCAAGACAACAAGATTAGTCATCGAATTGCAATTCACACTTGCAATGAAGATGTTTCATTGAGTCTAAAGTGTTCAAATGTTATGTTATTAGCTATGGTCAAATTATACATTCTAAACTTAACACACTCTAAGTAGGATTGATTACTTATGAACTTCCATCGGGAAACTCATAAGTACTCCAACTTGATAAGCAAGACTTGGATGTCATTTCTGAAAACTCAAACCAAGAACCATTATAACTTATATAAACCTAATATCAACACCATCTCCCAAATAATGGAAAAATGATCATTGCCCAAATTTGGCACATCCACGGATCGATGGATCCTTCATCCTAAATTCATCTTCGGTTTAGGTAGATCCGCCCCATGGCATTAGATTTAAACATCTTCCTCTTGTCAATCTCTTGCTTAAAAGTCTAACATAGATGTAACTAAATTTTAGTTAATCATCATTATTTATATAAAGAAATATTCACAAGATCTATTGAGGTAAATAACCTTAATTGGATTTCATTCATAAAAGAAATGCAAAGGTGCATTCTTTGAACACTCTCATTATAGAGCATTACACATTGTCACTCTTAAGCATACTCCTAGGTTCTAGATGACTCATTCTCTCTTAACCTACAACAACTTGCTTGCTCTCTCATTTAACCTTAGAATTCTACACATCTTGATTAGGGTTATGCAAACCGAAATTAAAGCATGTTAGTTGAGTCATGTTAGGCCCTCTATTAAAAGAGAATACAAATTTTATCTTTTCTACAATTCATTAGGAAAATACATAAATTATATTTTGTCTAACATGAGAATGACTACTGGAGAATCTATTGCACTAGAAATTCAATTTGACCTAACGGTTGAATTGCTTCCAAGAGTAAAGTTGGGTTTGTGGTATAACCCGTAAAAATTGTCATGTTTAGCCTGAATTGAGAACCACTAGTAATAGTCTCATATTCATTCTCTAATTTGATTAAACGGCTCTTCCTAAATATGCCTAATAATAGTCTACATCGATAGACTTTATATCTCATTAGGAGTACATACTAAGCAAGTAGAAATTAGATTTCTCCTTAATCAATCTAGATAACATGCACCTCACATATGTGCTTTGAAGCATCAAGATAATAACTTACTCCCGTTTGATGCAATTATATGACTTCATGATTATTTTGATGCTCAACGATTAATTGCATGTCTATTAAATGTATGTCTATTATAAAGGCGTTTGTCTTTTTCTAGTAATTTAGATAAAATATATCTTAGTTTATCTAAATGACACATGCTCCTAAATGCTAAATGCAAACATGTTTTACATGATGCTTACATTTAAAATTATCATGTTTTGTTTGTATCATCTTACATGACTTACATGTTAATTGTGCACCTACACTATGTTAGGTTGATGCATGACAAATAAGGTTTAGATGTCATATAGTCTTACAAATTAATCTTGTTGATTATTGTGTTGATGCATGTTTAGATAAACTTGCATGCTTATATTTATATGTCTTATACATCTATGTATATATTTTCTCATACTAGAATATCTTTCTTCGCATCCGAGTCACTAATCTAAATTTTCAAAAGAGTCGCAAAATGGTCTTAAATCTCTTAGAGTCTTCACTCACACACTCCTTTGATCATCGTCTTGCTTTCTTCCAAATCATCTACTCTTTCGTCAAGTAAAGCTTAGATACAAATCTAACGCTCCTCCAAGTAGGTTTGACAACTTAAATATTTCATCCGAAATATTCAAGTATCTTTAACTTGCGATTGCAAACGTTAAAGGTCATATCCGAAAATCCCTATTCAAGCCTTTTAACAACATTAGTTAAAACGCTCTTCATTTCTCTTTGACGAAAACGTTCTTTCTCTTTGACGAAAACATTCTTTCTTTTCGATGAAACATTCTTTCTCTTCGACGAAAACACTCTTTGTCTTTCGATCACACCTCTTTCTTCTCACTCAACCACGCCTCTTCAACCATAGAAATGGCTAATCTCTTTCCTCTACTATTTCCGCTACCACCTTTAAGACAACCGTATACCTCGTCGTGTGATTGTTCTATGAACATTCGCAATGCTCGAGAAGAGCTACATAACTCTGTGAGTGTAGTTTATCGTACGTTAAGCACCAAGCTCGTCGCCTCCATCTTCGTTTGTTTTCTTCTCTATTATTATTATTATTATTATTATTATTATTATTTTCGCGTACGAAACATACCGAAGATACGTCACCATTTCCTTCGGGACTATGTCCAAAAGGAAACATCTCCATTCGAAAAGGTTGCGTCTGAAGATAACAATGTCGACATTCTTTCTTTACCCCTCAACCGCGAATCGTTAAATTATATTCGTCTAGGTTTAGGAATGATGGAACACATTCCGTAAATCGGTCTCTTCTTTTCTTCTAAGTCTCGATTCTAGTCTATGTTCTATTCCGTGTCGTGACAACCTAATTACTTCATCCGAAGTATTTTAAGGATTTTTAATTAGCGAAATGCAAATTAAAATGTCACTCTGTTTGAAAATTTTCGTCAACAACATCTCTGCTGGTGGCGGTCCCCATAAACCAGGCGGCCCCCTGATCAAAACAGGCGGCCCCCATATATATATGGGACCGCCGGCAGCAGGCTTGAGATATCTGTCATTTCTTTTCAAATCATTAAACGAACACCCCCTCTCTCTTCTGCTACAAGCTGACGTCTACTTTACACCCAAATCTATGCCCAACATCTCTCTAAAGATTAATGGGTCATTCTCTTATCTCAATTCCCATAAGCATTGTTGCTTATGTTGTCAAGAGAATTTCATAATGAAATGTGTCTCATTCTCCAACACATTCCTTACAATCGATATACCTATAATCTATCATTACACAATAAATTCCCTCACATACAAATCTTGCTCCTCACATCTCGTAAACATCTTTTCTCACCTCAAATGGTCTTTTCACTTTTGAGCAGTTTCTCTATTTCTTAATAGTCGTCTCACTTCTAATAGTCTTTTTAATTCCAACGTTTCTTCTCACTTCTAAACGTTCCTTTTCACTTGTAATAAGTCTTATCTTTTCTAACGTTTCCTCTCACATCTAAATATTTCTTGTCTTTTATTAGCCCTGTTACTATTAAAATTCCTCATATATCTCTCCTAACTTAATTATTTTATCCGAAATATTTAAGTAATTTGCTAAATGCAAATGTCACTCCTTTGCTAAACTTTCTATTTTCTAGAAACTGAAGAACACAAAGAAGATATTCAATCTTCAAGTGTTATTGAGTCACCACATTGTTGAGTCTCTCATTATTCTTCCACCATGAAAGAACTACCACCTCATTTTACATACCCACCTTTGTTCCTCAACATTGTCAACCAACAAAACACCAAACAAACCTTTGAATTCCCAATCATCCACCTTTGTTTCGATAGGATCACATGCACATCAATTGTTAGTGCAAATGATATATCAATCTTTTCTATCAACCTCTCGTCAACACGTTCCTTCTTTAGTATCGCTCATCCTTTCTCACTTCTCGGCTCTATGGAATCATTTTCATTCACATCCAAGAGCACATCGTCTCCATCCTCGTCTTATTTTTCTTTTTATCCTTTTAAAGTATATATATATATATATATATATATATATATATATATATATATATATATATATATATATATAATCGACTCTTTTTTATTTCATCATTTAGGTTGTTAATTTTAAAATAATGTTTGCATGTTTCTAGTTTCTACTTCTCTTTTAATGTGCCATACTTTAGAATAATAAAACCTAGCAGTGCATCTCTAGTTCCCGCTAATATTTTGCTATATGTATATGTGCACTTGTCTACTAACTTTGTTTTGTAGCGCAACAATATCTTGATTCCTTGGTGCCCCAAACAAGGGGGAGCATAAACCGAGGGGGAGCACTTACAAGCGTCTTACTCATTTAAATTGCATTCATCGAACGTCTTGAGTTTTGATGGTAATTTATTTGATCCATGGATCTGCTAGAGTCACCATGCAAGAAATGTAACTATCATGGGATGCAATGAGCAAGGGGGAGCTCAAAGATATGTGAATAAATAGCATGGAGTTGGTTAAACCGTGATGATATAAGACTTGACTAAGATGATACAAGCTCACATTTATAGGAAGATAGGATTGAGGATGGTCAAATACGATGAAGGGCTCATTCATACTCTAAATACCTCACCTCCTCCACTTCAAAGTCACCCTCAACCTTGAGGTCCTTTTCTTATACATTCGACTTATATATTTGAAGTACCTACTTCCCTCTCATGCCTTCTTCTCATATATCATGACCTCCTCTAAATTATCCAAGTAACACAAAACCGCCTTAACCTTGTTTCTCACATTTTCTTCTCATTCCTTCAACCTATATACTTGGATCACCCTCTTTTTCCTCATTCCTTCAACCTATATACTCAGAGCACCTATCCTCTTCTCATTCCTCCAACATATATACCCAAAGCACGTACCCTCTTCTCATGTCTTCCTCATAAACTTCCAAACTATATGCTCCAACCATAATCTACACTATACCTTTTTGCTTCGACAAAAGGGGGAGAAGGGAGTGTAAACGAGTAACTTTTAAACTCTACTATGTGCTATAGTTTACATAGTTTGTCATCATCAAAAAGGGGGAGATTGTTAGTGCAAATATTATGATATTTAATCTATACGATCTCTTTATGTTTTGGTGATGACAAACATGTAACTTGTAATACATAACATAAAGTACGCAAGTTACTCGTAATCACAAATCATCAATGCATACATGCATCAACAACACTCGATGTCTCAAGTCTGCATCAACACCGACATTTGTTTGCACCCGATGTAAATCACATAAGGTATGTACAAACAAATTAAACTTGTAGGATGATCAAAGAAAAATATTTTTTTCTTAACCATTACATTTCTACAAAAGTATTTTTCACAAAAATAAATAAACACAAAATACTTTTTAATAAAAGAAATGTTTTATTTAAATATAAAATTTGAAATCTGGTTTTCCCCCCAAAATGGAAGCTTCTATACCAGATACAACCTTCCCCATAAAAAGACAAAAAGGGAGCGGAGTCTAGGCGGCGACCCCCTTATAGGCCTGGCGGCCCCCTTATATATAAGGGACCGCCGGGACCGTCGTTGCCAGACTGTCAGCTTTCAGCTCCTATAAATAGTGGGTCATCTCCAACTGATTTTACAACCCTTTTGCATGATTTTCTTTTAGTTCTTTCTCTCTCTAGATCTCACTAAATCTCTCTAAATCTTTGATCATTCAACTTGGTTAATCTTGTTTAAATGTGACCAATCTTTTATCATTTAATTTTCATGAGAATTACATATATGTTTTTATTTATTTTTCTTGCGCTATAAATTTGTTAGGTAAGATTTATTATTTGTTTTTTCTTTATATGTTTTGGGAGGGGATTTTTGTTATTGGAGTTTTTTTTTTTTTTTTTTTTTTATATTTTTATTTAAAGTTTTTTTACATTTTCTTTTTTTGTATTTTAATTTTATTTTTTTCATAAATTTTTTTAGTTGTTCTTTCTCTCTCAAGTAAAGAGAAAGAACTTCGGATCCATTCTTCAAATCCAAGTTATGTAGTCTAGTTAGTCCATTTGTAACATTTGTTACATATAGATCGAGTCCATGTCTTCCCAATCTTTAGTAGTGTGTAGATCCAAATGATGTGTGATATTTGATGTGGGTTGATTGAGTGTTGGTTAGTATTTTAGCCTAAACTACATTGGAGAAGTGGTAGATTGGTTCTAGCTAAGATTAGGACTCGACATTAGCTTAGTGTCGGAAAATAATGTAAGCGACGCGGTTTATGTGTTTAGGCATAAAACACAAGTTTGTTATGCTGGGCCACAAACACCATATCGGTTTGGTTGTACCCGAAGAAGGACTCGACATCTAGCTTAGTGTCGGAAAATAATGTAAGCATTGGTATAAGGTTTTCTCTGCCGAAAGGGAGCTTGTTGATTAGTGAAGTAACTCTCGAGTTGGATACTCGAGGAGTGGAGTAGGGCGAAGATGGGTATGCAGGACGTGGGGGGGTGAACGAACCACTATAAGAAGCCCACCGTGTTCGGTTTGCATTTTCTTTACCTTTTGCTTTACTATGTCTTTACATTTACCGGCTTTACTTTTATACTTTAGGCATGTGCTTCAAGATTGTGTGAATGTGTTGTGTAATAATCTTGTTAGTTAAGGTTGTGTAGATCTTTGTGCTAATTATTGTGAGTATGGTTATATTGTTAGAATATGCGTTGGCTATTGTAAACATATTATCGACACTTTTTATATTAATGGAAAACGTATTCACCCCCCTCTACGGTTTCCACATAAATTAATAAACATGAATTCATTTAAATGTTGAAAGACTTATAACATAAAGTAAGTTATATCTTCTAGCTATGACATGAACAAAAGTCCTTGAATTGTTCAAAGGCAAAATAATGTATAGTTAACATGATTGCATAGAGTTCTTGAACTAGTTAAAGTCGTATACATTATTGCATGCAAATAGGTTTTCAATACTATATATTCAATTTTGGAACTTGATTGATCTTTAACTAAACGGTTAGACTGTGAAGTTAAAATGAGTTTCTTCAAAGAGAAGAAAACCTCAAGTGGTTTGGTTCTTGGTTATAAACTCATAAGGACAATGTTGTACACATATATTTAATGCATGCATTATGATAGAATTTTAATCATACGCAAACAATTGTTTTTGATTAAATATTCTTTTTATGCGCATTAATTATATAAAGATGGTTGATTATCATAATGGTGTTCATATTGATGAAATATGACAACGAAATTTACAAACTCTTCTTTGGATGATTACTATTGCGAGGACGTTGAGTAATCAAAAGAGTTTATGAATTCATATAATCTTTATAAAGTGTAAAAACGGCAAGAATCCAAGTATGGATCATTGCATGCGTCTAGGTAAATAATTATAAGTTTACTGTTAAATAAAGATAACTCCTGAGTATTTCTAAAAGCTAGTGGGAGTATTATGTTCAGGTTTTCTTCACCTAAAAGATTTAGGAAATTAAACATACAACCTTGAAATATATGTTTATTGCTATGAACATATGCGGTATATGAAATTAAAGCTCAAAAACTAAAACTTTAAAGTACAAGTATTACTTAAAACACACCTTTTTATTAAAACACTGTAGAAGCTTGATATTACAAGGGTGGTGGTAGTAGTAGTGATGGTGGTTTTTCGATGATGTTTTACAAATGATATTATACGCCTTTTATAGGCCAAATGAAAAGGAATAAACTAGGAATATGCTCTGGCATATAGCATATTCGAAAGCATATTCGGGCCATTATTTATATTTACATTGATTGGCCGACAAACTTGACTTTAAAACTTAATAATTAAACATAAAGATGGCAGACACATTAGGTTGGGCTATGGTGGCCATTTGCAGACTTTTTAGCACACGTAACACAATATGACATACCATTAGAAAGTCTCAATGGATACACATCTTTTGATAAGATAGAACATGAATGAAATCTTGAGTTAGACTAAAAGATTCATTATGAATTTATTATACACGATGTTTTAAAAATTACTTAATAACAAAACGGATAAAGATTCTCTAAAGTTCATTTGAGCTTTAGAGGTAAAATTCCCTCACAAAGATAATACCGGGGCCTACTGCGGGACCCGATTTTCTTTATCCTTATAAAAAAACTTTACCTCTAAAGTTCAAATGAACTTTAAAGGATCCTTATCCTAACAAAACATATTTTAAAAAGAAATCTATTATGTATCAAAAACTTAATTTTAAATCTAACTTTTATAAATACGTTTATTTTTTTTGTTATATAGATATATAAAATATACTTATAAACTATATATTATAATCATTATTTTATAAAAACTAATACGTAACTTTAGTACATGAAATTCGATTTTTATATACTATTGTATAGATTTTAGAATCTATATAAGATATATTTATAAAATATATATTATAGTCACTCATTTATAATAATTAACACTCTCATTACATTTAGTTATTATATGATTTATATAAAACATATTTACAAAATATCTATTAAAATTGTTATGTTATAATCATAAATACTTTGCATTTATAATATGAAACTCAATATTTATATAGATATAGATATAGATATAGATATAGATATAGATAATAACATAACACATATCACTTTCCCAGTATCTCTTAAACCAAACCTTCACCTTTATTACACTACTAGAGGTGGCAATCTGTGCTCAAAATCATAAAAATAGACTTCTATGGACTGTTTTAACATTTGAGTACATTTAGCCTTTTTTTTAAATAAGCATGTGTGGGACTTACAATAGTTAAATGTGCATCAATAGGCACACATTTTCTCTTGATTAGAGACCATGACAACTATTTTATAAAAAAACTTATAGATATAAGAGTTAATTACATGTTTGGTCGTTGTGGTTGTCCTGAAAATGCATGTTTGGTTCTAAAACGCAAAATATTACACCAATGGTCCATGTGGTTGTCCCAATTGGGTTGATCGATCCTTTAACAGATTTCCCATCCAATTGGACGTTAACCGCGGGGGCATTTTCGCCACTTTATAGTAATAATACCACAAGGACCATATTTGTAACATCATTTTTTCCTTCCCCTATTAACTTCCGTCTTTATTAATCTGGCTTGTACAACAACTACCACAACAATACTATATCGATCATTCTTGTTTCCTCTCTCAAAGAAGACGACGGTTGCATTCAATTAAAGTGAGTATACCATAATCAGATTACAATGGCAGATCAAGATTGGAGCAAAGTTGAATAAACTCGTCGATTATGTGTATGCTAAATATGGGAACAACTGGAAGGAAAGCGGTGAAGTCAATAATGAGATGTTAGCCGACTTATATAAGTATGCTATGTTGAAAGGTTAGTGTAATGCTTGCATTGTTTAAAGGTTAGTGTATTTCTGTATATGTTTAAAGGTTAGTGTATTTCTGTATATGGTCAAAGGTTAGCCCATTGTTGCATTGTTCTTGTTTAGGGGGTAAAGGAAAATATGTTTCCTTATATGCCTAAGACTTTATACATGTAGTTTTAATGGTAGTTCCAAACATCCCTAATGGTCTGAAAATGGTATCCAAACACCCCTTATGGTCTGCAAATGGTTTCCAAAACATCCCTAATGGTCTGCACATAATCTGTTCTGAAGGGAAATTCTTATCAATGGTAAAATCTTCAAAGGCTACAGATAAGGATTATTGATGACATCGAATAACGTCTATTTTATAGCATCATTTATCCCATGTAATTAACCCATTTTGTATAATTATTGCAAAGAATTGTTACTTAATCGTTCATATTATCGTACAGATATAAAGGGGATCTTGTGCAGAGAATATTATGGAGTACGTATTAGAGATTGACTAAAAGGCACGCATCTAGAGATTAAAACGCAGATAATTTAAGAAGATTAATTATTATTTTGACTACCAATACGCCGTATCCATCAAGGAATATACGACTATCTGGTGCCTCACTCTTCACCAAAGACCACAAGGAATAAAGATTAATATACGATACGCCGTAGCCAAAGGTCAATACGCCTATTCAATCTATAAGGTAATAAAAATATTCTAGACAGATATCAAACAAAAAGTGGTCCCTACTACCAAGAAATCCCCCAATATGCCCGATACTCCAAACCTTGAAAAATGCTTTAATCGACACCGACTCCAAACCTTATAAACAGAAAACCCAAAAATGAGTTTTAAGTGTGCTAAATTATATTCTCGATACCTGAACCATAAAAGTTGATTTACATAGGAAGAAAAGATCAAAGAATGAGGTCGACCAACGCGATTCAATCCGATATGAGACAACTGTAATTTTTTATACTCTTGTTAAACTATTCAGTTTTTAGTATCATCTCGTTAACTCGTTAGTTTATCATTGGCTAAATCAATACTCTTTAATTAATTAGGACGTTTGAAAGGCTAATACCTTCGGGTATTAGCCATTGTTATGAGATCTTAATGTTTGGTTTGTTTATCTCAGATTTCTTAATTTATCGTTGAATTGCTTATTTATGTTTATCATCATACTTTGTTTATGTGCTTTGTTAATGCTACCTACATTCAAGTGGATCTAGTGATATGGACAAATAATCTAGATACCAGGTAACAACTCTCATATAGTGATTTATACATGCTAGATCAATAAGGATCCACCAATTAACGACCTAGCTTCACCCTTATGATTGTGACTTATTGGGGGGCCAAAAGGGTATGACCTTGGTATCAACGAGTACTTTCCATCAATTGGTAAAGGACTTTTGTTAAGTAGACTATACATGTATGAATTGCCATTAAGCAGTAAGTGGGTAAAGTCTCTATGAGCTAGGGTTTAACAAGATCACCATTGCCTTAATCCCTAAGATAGATTATAATCAGCAAATAAGGATGCTTTATGCGGATGTGTTTAATTGTGACAGAATTCTACGTGTCTAGGTCTTAGGAAGAAGTCCCGCCGAAGTCTTAAAAATGATATGCCGCTTCGAGATAAGTAATCATTGCACTAATAAACAAACCAACATTCTGATTGGATTAATGATGTGTCGTTGTGTAGGTATTATTTGTGTATCAAGTTTTACTATTTATTTTATGTCGACTATACCTAAAACAACACTTTCACAGGTAGTGTACCCGGTCAGATGAAGTTTCGTGGTAAGTAGGGTGTCGAACACTAAGAGCGAGAGCGTTAATTCCTAATTCTATCAGTATTTTAGTTATCTAAGTTAAACCTAAAACTAATGCAAAAGGGGGGTTTCAGCCTGAGAGACTGGCACGGTTTTATGTATCTAACCTAAGGTTTTGATGACAAGTAAAGCAATAAACACACACAAGAAGACAAGAAAATGATAGAGAAGCGGTCGAGAACTAATGTAAGGAAAACGTATCAACCATGAATAATCTGATAAAATGCAGGTTTGTTTATTTAGTGCAATGATTGTCTTATCTCGAAGGGCATATCATTCCTAGACTTAGGCGATACTTCTTCCTAAGACCTAGACACGCTAATTCTGTCACAATTAGACGCATCCGCATAAACCTTCCTTTAAGTTGAATTGATAATCTATCTAGAGTCTAAGTAATGTGCTCGATACTAAACCCTAGCACATAGAGACTTACCCCCACTTCCTGCTTAACGACGATGTTAATACTAGTAGTCCACTGTCCAAGTCCTTACCAATGGAATAAGAACGTACACGTTGATACAAGGTCACCTTATGGCTCAACTAAGCTCACTAATCTAAAGCAAAGATAGGTCAATATTTGAGATCCTATGATTCTAGATATAAAATTACAATATGGAGAGCTAATCCCAGACACTTTTACCTATGCCCAAACAACACAAAGTTGCAGCGCATTAAATATGTAGGGACTAGACCCAGGTGAATGATAGGTCGCATACTTAAGTACGTAAACGAATATAAATTGATAAACATAAACAACAATCCACGATAAATTAAGAAATCAAGATAAACAAACCAAACATTAGATCTTCATAAACATGACTGATACCTAAAGATATCAGCCATTTTATGAACGATTAAAGTAAAGAAACCTCGATCGAATGCATATTCAGTTGTGCGAAGATTACAAGAGTTTTCCTATGATCTTCAGGCTCTTTTCTGACCTTTTAGGCTCTTCTGATCGTCTCTTGGTCGTCTTGGTGGTTTTGGGATTCACTTGCATGATTAAAATTGAGTTTAGGGTCGTCTATATATATAGGGTCTGGTAGTTTCGGTTCCGATATGGTTATTGGAAGCACCCCCCCCCAGACCTATACGACTTAATTATAAATAAAAAATAGTATTAGATACTTGGCGTGGGCTCCACGAATAAAATATCTATCTAGAATTTATCTTGACCTTGATATGGAAATTGCTTATCAACATCAAGGATACGGCGTATCGGACCTAATAAGATATGGTCGGTATTGCTTCTTTGGTATGGTGTTTTGTACATCTTGGATACGGAGTATTGGCTAAAAGTGTGCTTTTCTTGATATTTGACCAAAGTATAATATACGACGTATATACTGATGTGGATACGACGTATTCTTCAAAGTCAGGAAATGGTCTTTTGATTCGTCAAAGTCTTGGATACGTCGTATAGGTCTAGAATAAATATGGCGTATTTGCTGTCAGGGAAATTCAGTAGACATAATACGAACTCTCGTTTAAGCTTCCAAAAAGCGTGGCCTTCTAGGGCATAACTTCACCAAGTACTCCATAATTACTTATTACTAGCATATTCTCAAATACAAATAGATTAAGTAACAATAATGTTGCAATAATTATACAAAATGGTAATATACAACGTGGATAAATGATGCTATAAAATAGACGTTATTTGATGTCATCAAATATCCTTCACTTGAATCCTACTTGTCCTTAAGTAGACTTTAGAAGTTTATAAAAATGTATCCCTAAGGATATTTTTAGTTAAAGCACTTTTTTGATCTATTACAAGTACACAACCAAACACCTTACGAAATAGGAAGATGAAAACACTCAAATCACTCAACTAATCTATGTGGTAACATGTAACTAATTTGCTCAATTGCTCGGTCGTGACGAGTATTCTATCATAAGCTTGGCAAGGATACATATCTCCACCGCTAAAGCTAAGGAGTAACAAGTTTATAAAGGTAAATATGGGTTTTTGTATGGAAAGGCATACGGTTTAATCATTCCACAATCTTTCACCAGAAGTACCACTCCAACAAGGCAGCTGAAGCATGCATACATGGCCGTAACGACGGAATAGACATGTGTGTTCGATCACATCCTCATTCGAATTTAACCAACGGTTAGGATGAAGAATGATATAGGGTAGGAACCTTCTAACTTTCACCAAAAGTCGTAAACCAACGAGGCAGCTAAGACATGCATACATGGCCGTAACGACGGAATAGACATGCACGCTCGAACAAGTCCTCATTCGCGTAAAACCAGCGGCTAATCATCAGGTGAGAGGGAAGTAAATTGTTGTTAAATAAAAATCAAGAAACAAATAGATAAGATACAAGTTGCTAGACACTTTTTTCCTGACCATTACCATGATAAAGACATGACTATTTACAACGTCTTGATCATCGATCAAAAACAACAACCTAAGTTGGCGTTCCCGTAACGGTAAACTTCCCAATCATCCTAAAACTTTACATACTCTACAAGGCAAGTGGTGATATCTTCCACTTTGTACAATACTCTACATCGTTGATTTTTTAGACGTATCAACGAATAATCAATCCTTCGTGTAATTCCTTCGGTAATGCTCTTTGCGAAACGATTATCTTCAAACTTTCTTTCTCTCTCTTTTTGTATTTTTTCATTTTTTTGCTAAACATTCTTCAAATCTCGGTGTAGTTTCACCATCTTCACGATCATAATAATTTCGGATAATTTCTTCGATAGTTCCTTCGTTCTTTGGAATCACCAATAATTGTGACGGTAGTAAAATCACATGAGTTTTGACTACTAATATACATTCCCATTTGCAATGTGCAAATTTCCAACCACACCAAAGACATAAAATGACACAAGACTCGGGAAATACAAACTTTACACTTTAAGCAACTAGCAACTGTAAATTAAACTTAATCTAACAGGATAGGTTAAGGTGTAAGGGTGTAACGAAACAAATAGTTGGTGTAATTCCTAAAGGATTGGCTCTACGGGCTTTTCTAATGGATCTTCACTCTAAAGATGAGAGTGGAAAAGGGTTTGAACGGGAGGTTAACTAACCGGTTTAGTTAGTTAATAAGCAACATGTAAAGGCGATTTGGGTGTAATCCTAAAATTTACCAATTTAAACAAGTTACTCCAATTAAATCCATAATACTCATTATTGTGGTCTCGAGTGATATACCAAGCCAAGTTCTAAAGTCCACTACATCACCGGCACACTCATATTTTGTAGAATTTGGGTAAACAGGAAGGTATATTCCAATATCTAAGAGGGTTTATTGTGTGTGGGTTTATGTATCAGTTAATTTCCCAAAAGTATGCATTGGAAATTTTTTAAATTTGAGCATAATTTATTTAAGCATTTTAAGCATTTTAGTGTGAAAATTAGGACAAGTAAACATTCTAATTCCATCCCCCCACTTGAATTATACAACATACTCGTTGTATATATAAAACACTAAATACAAGAATTTAAAAAGAATTAGAATGAGAAACTCTCCTGTATTTGCTTGGTAGATTCTTCAAGTTGCGTTTATGAGCAAGATTGTGTGCTAGAAAAGCGTCTGAATCCTAGCACAAACAACACACACATAGAATTCTAGAAAATATGCATTCCACCAACTTCGTCGATATTTCTTTCACGAGGTCCTGTATGAAATATAGGAAAAACATGTGCATTCCTATCTTGGTACCTACGGTTAATTTAAACTAAACTAAACAAACTAATTACGAGTCAGTCTGGTGGATACGGCGTATTAGTTTAGTGAATACACCGTATTTCAAAACTGACAATAATGTTTCTAAAGTGCACTAAAAATAAAGACTGATAAAGTCCAGACAATCAATACGCCGTATGGTATGGGGCAGATACGCCGTATTGATGTCTGAGAAGACAGACTCGATAACAATATTAAATAACAATCCGGGTTGTCACCCGGGAAGCACTTTTATTTACAACAAAGTCTTTAAGTTAGACTTTTCTTCATTTTCACTTCTACTCAGGTCTAGTCACCATCCATCTTTCGTCCATTATCCGAAAGATTTCTTGGTAAGTTTGGCATGCGTCTTTTCTTGTGATAGTAAGATCTGCATATTCTTCTTCCTTTACAGTAACATACTCTTCATCATTATTGAACGAATATTTGATCATCATATATTTCCTTATATTGCACATCGGTAGCTCATGAACTTCACATAATTCTTTAGTATCCATCATCTATCCAACTACATGTTGGCCATTCCAAACATCCAATCTTATAGTCGAAAGGCTTGCAAGTATGTTTAACTGGTGTGGGTTTGGTCAAAACTCCAGCGTTAGTCCATAGCTTCTCATCTACCCATGGTACGTCATTATTCTATTCATAGATCCAGTCGTCTTTATAATCTTCATAGGTTTTAAACCTCATAATATCCTTCGTAAGTAAGTCTGGATCTACTTTGAAAAGGTAGTTAAATTTATTAAATGCTGAACAGAGAGGTGTCTCGTAGTCAAATATATTAGTGTCGATCCTAAAGACTTCAGCAATTTCATCTTCATCATCAGATTCCTCATTAATGAGTTCTACTTCATTGTCTCCTCTGATCTAGTAAATCTATAATGCTTTCATAGTATAATGATCCATTGTCTTGTAGTTGAAAATTTTTGATCCCAACCATTCAATAAATGCAACATCAGATGGATCATACCCCATGTCATCATTAGCTTCATTCTTCGAATCATCATTCATTTTGGAGTCACATGGGATGTTAGCAACTTCAACTTCATATGTGAATAAATCATCATTCATTCCGCTTAATCGACTGACTTCATTGTTGAAAACTTCAAGTGGTGCATCGTAAGTGAGCGAAACATCTTCGACCTTAACATCCTTAATTTTCTCGAACTCTCCTTTAATAACCTTTGTCATTCTTACTAAAAAATACCCAGTAGAACCAGCGAAGAAAGGTATAAAAAATTTGGGCTTTTAGTTCGATAATGGAAAAGAACTTTATCAGATGATCGATACGCCGTATCCAATGGAAGTGGATATGCCGTATTAATCAGTTGGGATGAATACGCTGTATTGGACAGAAAACTAGATACGCCGTATCTGATGGAAGTGGATACGCCGTATTCAGTTATCGACCAGAACAGTGTATTTAAGAAAAACAATTAAATACAAAAACAATTAAACAAACAAATATACAAAATTCACAGAATATACAAGGATATACACCAATCTAAATTACACTAATCCTAAGGGTTAGATCTAATCTAATGTTAAAAACCAAATATCAAATAAAAATCAAGATTAATTTTCCCTCCCCGACAGCGGCGCCAAAGACTTGATGTGTCGTTATGTGGTGTATATTTTATTGATTCAAGTTTTAAATTTATGTTTTGCTGACTAATCCAAAAACAACACTTTAACAGGCAGTGTACCCGATCGGTAGTAGTTTCGTGATATGTAGGGTGTCGAACACTTGAAGTAAGGTTAAATATATCAATTTAATTAATATCTTGGTTATCTAATCTATGTTAATTCTATCCTATTCTAAACCTATGTTAAACCTATGTCAGTCTAAATCCTAATTCTAACGGGAAAAAGGGGGTTTTCAGTCTGAGAGACTGGCACAGTTTGGTTGGTGACTATAATCAATTCAAGGCAATTTAACCCACGCAAGCTAATAAACAAAAGAAAAAAGAGCGGTCTAGCCAAATATAATAAAACTGTATTAACCATTATTAATCCGATTATAAAGTTGGTTTGTTTATTAAGTGCAATGATTTCTTCTCTCGAGGTGGCATATCATTCTTAAGACTTAGGCGTTAAATCATCCTAAGACCTAGACACATTAATTCTGTCACAATTAAGGCATCCACATAAAGCATCCTAATTTGCTGATTATAATCTATCTTAGGGATTAAAGCAATGGTTATCTTCTTAAACCCTAGCTCATAGAGACTTTACCCACTTACCGCTTAATGGCAATGTGCAGCCTCCACAATAGTGACTATTTCCATGTATAGCGTCTACCGTTTCCTGGTAGTTAACAATTCATATTTCCGCAGTCTTATTATCTACAAGATAAGCTAGACTGTATAATTAATAGAACTAGCAACTACATACAATCTCCCTTTGTGTTCTTTTTTAAAACAAGCATGTTATCTCCCTCGCGGGTTTATAAAACAATTCAAAAAAGTAAAAAAAAATAAAATGCAGACCTATAACTCACTTAGTGATGTCGAACGTGAATATCGAGAAGAAAAACTTCAAATAGTGCGCGTCAATCAACCAAGACCTATACAATTGTGACGGGTCTTAGGTTTCTAGTCGATAAAAATTAAAGAAAAATCATAAATTAAGTAAGTATATGTTAGTACATGTAGTTCATATGAAATATCATGCTCATGCATACATTATATCACAACTTAAAGTTTTTCAAAGATAAGGTTTATAAACTTGTTTTTATTTGCCATTTTTACTAGTATTGTCCAAATTAGTCCAAAAAGCCTAATAGGCCCATTAAAGCAAGCCCATTAAGTTATTAGGTTGATATTATCACTCAAAGACCAGTTCCTACCCATTTAGGTTAGGTCCAAGTGGATTGAGCCTAAGCTAAGTCATAGTAGTCCAATTTGTTTAACATTGCCTAGTGGGGTCCAATAAGCTACGGGTCATTATAGCTCATAAACACTTTATTGTAAATTTTCGTCGTTCTCGGGTCGGGGCTAATTTTATTATCATGTTGTTAGCCTTTTAAAACTCCAAAAGAAGGGGCCATACCACCTCGGGGTTATAGTTTACCAAAAATCGCTCTACATAATATAGTGTTCGGCAGTAGAGTAAATTTGATATACTTTTTCCTGTTTACAAAATATCGTAATTTATAAACCGTAAATGTATATTTATATATTATTATCTTGGTTCATATTTAAGTCCACTTTACAGATTCAAACTCATTTTAGTACATCTTTTAGTCATACATATACATAAGGTTACTTTTATACATAAAGGTCATGTTACAATTTCGGACTGAAATTTCACTTTCACCATTTTTAACGCCATTTACAATCCATAAAGAGTTGGTTGACTATCCAGTTGATTCAGAATGTACATAACTTTAGCTACAACCCATAGTCTTCACGTTTTAATTGGTTCAGTCCGTAAATATGACTTTTTACCCAATCTGTACAGCAAGGTCCAGATTCAACTAGTTTTAGTATTTTGATCATATCTCACTCAATATTCACTTTCTAGAAATCATCTAATTTGCCAAGTGTTCATAAGAGAATTTTCTACAACCTAATCTAATCAAATCTAACCTCAAACCTGTTGAAAATTACCAAACCTACTGTTCATTACAGCCTACTATTTTTATTGTTTTCTATCAAGTTTTAATGGTCCAATTAGCTATAATTAACCTAGATCTACACATGCATTATCATTTTCATTGCTTGATCAACAAATATTATACATGTACATATACATATACATTTTGAAATCAAAATAAACTTAAACAAGACTCATTAAATCTTTTACCATAAGAAAAGTGTAGACAAATCACATATCAAAAACAAGACAACATTGATGAAGGCTATCAAAACTCCCCCCAAGCTTAATCTCCACCCAAAATACTTTTGATCACCATTTTCTTTACTCAAATATCTTATAAAAACCTCCTTGTAACTTCAGCCCCAACTTATATGAAACCTTCTTCTAAAAACCTCTTTATCACTCAAACAATATAGGAATTCACTAGGTAGTCATATTCACTAGTGTTCATCTTTGATTGATCTTTAAAATTTATGAAATGGGTGTTTGTGGTGTAGATATGTGCTCTAAAGGGATGAGGGAGAGAGCATCTTAAATTGTTTCGTCTAAAAATATGGCGCTAGTGTGTGAGGAGATGGTCAAAATTGAGCTTATAGTATGTCTAACTTGAATTGCCAAGTGTTATAGTTACATTGATCAACTTGCCAAGGGACACCTCTCCCTTTGGTTTGGTCACCTTTTGCAGGTGAGATTAGTGGATAAGTATTTAACTACTTGTCCCACTAAGTTGTCTAAGACGGTTATTTTCAAAGTCCGTATTTAAAAGTACGATTGTATCGTTTTTCGTAAAATATAAAAATAGTAACAACGACACAAAAATAAAAATGAAGTTCAATAAAAATATTCTACGGCATTTTGGGAAATAAAAATCGTCGATGCTTACATGAATTCGCCGATCTTCCAATAACGTTACTTAAATAACAAGTTAAGCCCCAATTTCTTCCGCGTTAGCCACTGAGTTCATATCTATCATAAAAAAGGGTGAAAGAATTATTATTAATACTCGAGAATAAAATAACGACCTGAAATTGACGGATTGTCACATTATATTTTGCCGACTTAACCAAAAAAGACACTTTAACGGGCAGTGTACCCGGTCGGTGGTAGATTCGTGGTAAGTAGGGTGTCAAAACACTTAGGCGAGTTAAACATCTCTAAACTTATTTATATCTTGTTTATCTAATCTAAGTAATTATAATCTATTCAAACTTATGCTAAACCTATTTAGTTCTATTCCTAATCTAACATGAAAAGGGGGTTCAGCCGTTGAGAGACTGGCACGTTTGTTCGGGTGACAACAATCAAATACAAGACCTTTAAAACCATGCAAGCTAATTAACAGAAGATCAAAGAGCGGTCGATCCAAATATAAGAAAACTGTATTAACCATTATTAATCCGATTAGAACGTTGATTTGTTTATTAAGTGCAATGATTTCTTCTCTCGATGTGGTATATCATTCTTAAGACTTAGGCGGGATTTCTTTTTAAGACCTAGACACATTAATTCTGTCACAATTAAAGCATCCGAATTAAAAAGCCTCCTTATTTTTGCTGATTAATAATCTATCTTAGGGATTAAAGCAATGGTATCTTGTTACCCCCTAGCTCTAGAGACTTTACTCACTACCCGTCGTAATGGTAATTTATACTACTAGTATCACACTGTCCAACTATCCAATGGAATCAATTCGATATTTGATGAATTATCAAGGTCTCACATTCCCTATTCAAACACGTTCACTAAACATTGGCAATATCCAATTAACTATTAATACCGAAGCTTATTCCTAGACACAGATTTAGAAGGAGTGATATTTAGTGAATCCTTGATTCTAGATTATAAATCCACTATATGGAGAGTTATCCCAGACTCTAATACTTGGTCTCGATCACTAGAAATCTCAGTTGAATGATAGGATCGCATACAAAAGCACTAAACAAATAATATATTGATAAACATAACAAGCATTACAACTATAAATTCAAGAAATCGAGATAAACAATAACCAAACATCCAGATCTTCATAAAATGGCTAATACCGCGAAGGTATTAGCCCTTCAAGCGTCATAATAAATACAAAAATAGCAATTATTTAGCCAAGTAAACTAACCAGCGTTAACGAATGATACAAAAACTAAACGATTACTACAAAGTATATGGAATTACACGTTGTCTTTAATGATTAGAATGTGTTGCAAGACCTCTTCTGCTCTTTTTCTCCTCTGAAAATTGACTTTTGTGGTTTAGGTATCGAGAATATGATTTAGCACACCTAAAACTCGTTTTTGAGTTTTCTATTTATAAGGTCTGAAAGTCGGTTCGATACGGCGTATCCATGTATTGGATACGGCGTATTGGGGGTTTCTTGGAGTAGGGACTACGCTTGATATCTTCCAGAATATTCATATACTATATATTGAATACGACGTATTGAGTATCTCTAGATACGACGTATTAGGCTTTATTTTTCTGTGGTCTTTGGTGAGTGTAGGCATAAACACGCTGTATCTTCTTTGATGGATACGGCATATTGGTCTTCAGAATAGTAATCTTCAAAATATCTTCATTTATGCTCCAGAATGCGCGCCTTTTGCTAACTTTCACCAATTACTCCATAATTACTGCAATTCTTAAATATAAACGATTAAATAACAATTATTTTCAATAACTATACAAATGGGTTAATAACATGGGATAAATGATGCAATAAAATAGACGTTATTTGATGTCATCAGAGTTGCACATGTTGGAAATTATCACCTGCTGATTACATTTTGAGTTTACCATTTCTAGTAGATCAACTACATTAATGGTAGAACGTCAATTTGGATCTTAGACTCTTGTTAAAATTACTTGTTTATTTCTATAAACATGTGTAGTTAATTTTTTAAGAGATTATTTTATCGAAAATACTAAAAATTGAACTTTGCAAGTTCTTTTAGTGTATTAATGCAACGTATACCGTAAACAAAGGTTTGTTCTTTACACGTGAAAAAAAACCGTGTCTAATTTCCTTGGGAAAATAAGACTATTTCCTATACATTTTACTTACGAAAAAAGTTATAATAGGAATAAAAGACGGAAATGTCATCGCAAAACTGGAAAAGGCGATAACTAGAGAACTCGTGTCTATAGTTGTTTCCTTAACCCGGTAAGAGGCGCTACACACCCTTGTGGTAAAGTGAGCGGATAAAGGAGGGATTGTATGCCAATTTTTCAAGTTAATAAATAGCTTAGATAGCTAGAACTTGAACACACTTCCTTGGGTATCTAAGCACTTGCTTGCTAGTCCATGCGACTCACATTAGCAATAATGTGTAGATATTTAACAAATGGAAAGGTAAATTGCAATTACTTTGACTAGTGAAGGAACACTCACTATGTTGTCAGATCTAGTGAGAGCAATGCATTTTATAAATGTGGTATATCATATATCATAACACGGGGTCGATTCTTGGACTTGGCTAGTTTCTATAGAGAGAAACACATGAGAGAGTTTTCTAGAGAGAGAAAATGTGTTTCTATATGAAAAGAAA
>BQNB010040772.1:0-35000 GCA_026074375.1 Tanacetum coccineum
AGAAAAACACGTTTATTATCAATAGAAAAGATCCATAGAGGATCGTTGTTTTTAGTAATTCTTTAACTCTGTTGTTTATAGTCCGCGTAAACAATAGTGTCATTTGTTAGAGTCTCTCTTAGAGTTGCTTGTGATTACATAAGTGCTCTACAACCTCAACAGGCGTAAAGTCTATCTAAGGCTGGACCTACACAGACGTTACCGATTTTCAATTCACGCGTCGTCGAGGGAAAACGACCCGGGAGGTTTTTGAGACAACTTTGGTTAAAAGTTTGTTTCTCGAACCCGACGGAAAATACTTACTATACTATTATTTGATCTATCATTTCTACACAATCACGTTTCCCTAGACATATCAACAGCGATGCAGACAAAAGCTGGTTTTCTAAGACCTAACGTGCACATCCATCACAAGAAGCAACACCACTAAGATCTACATTTTAGGTTTCATACAATCATAAATAAACACAATAATAGGTTTAGCCAAGCATGTTAAGAATAAAGCAAGAGCAATAAATCAAACAACACATAGACATATTAAATGATTAAGTAAACCTTACTTGATTAAAACATGATTTGGAAAAGGTACAATAGGGTTTTTAAGCCCTAAAATCGTCTCCTACAGTTGCTAAATGAACTAGGGTTCGTACCCTCTTTTTATTCTAAAGTTACACACTCAAAACCATAAATTCAAGTTTCTATATATAAGAAAATCGACGCGACGGCGTCGCATTTTAATTGTGACGCCGTCGTAAAATGAGTCTTCTAGATCTGCATTTGAGTCGGTGCTGGCTTACGCCGTCTTGAAATATGTGATGCCGTCACTTGATGAGTTATGACGGCATCGTGTATGGATTGTGACGCCGTCTCTAGGCTCTGTGGGCACAAATCTTCAAGAGTCTTGGTGATGGTTTGTAATCTGGTCCGTTTCTTCTCCAAATGAGCCCAAGTCACGTGTAATTCTTCCAAATGTCTTCCAAATGCGAAATTCCTGAAAAGGAACAATTAAGTACCTATTTTGGGCATAAACACACGATTTTGAGGGTTAAACAACCCCGAAAAAGTGTATAAAATGACACCTCATCATACCTTCAAAGGGTTCATGGCATGCAATCCCAAAGAGTATGATGGAAAGGGAGGTACGATAGCACTTACCCGATGGATCAAGAAGATGGAGAATGTAATTGACAATAGTGGATGTGCTGAGAATCAAAAGGTGAAGTATGCTGCTAGCTCGTTTGTGAACAAGGATTTTACTTGGTGGAACACCCAAGTTCAAGCAAGAGGTTGCGAAGCTGCAATAGGTATGTCATGGACTGATTTTAAGGCGTTACTTATAGAGGAGTTCTGTCCTAGCAATGAAATGGAGAAGTTGGAAATTGAGTTTTGGAATCATAAGATGGTAGGAGCCAATCATGCCGGCTATACAGATCGGTTTCATGAATTGGGCAAGTTGGTCTCGCATTTAGTTACTCCTGAGTCATCACGCATCAAGAGGTACATAGCTGGTTTAGCTCCCGAGATTCGGGGAATGCTCCGAGCGACCCAACCAACCACAATCCAGAGTGCAATTCTTAGAGCTGGGATACTTACTGATGAGGCAGTCAGCTGTGGTACATTGACAAAGGATAATGAGAAGAGAAATGAAGTGGAAGAGACAAGCAAGCAAGGAGGTTGGAGAAACGATGATAAGAGGGCGAATGTGAGCAAGGGATTTATGGCAGCAACTCCTCATAGGAATGGGTATACTGGCCCTCTTCCAAAATGTGCTAAGTGTTGGACTCATCATCCCGAAGGTGGACCTTGTCTAGGGTGCTTTAATTGTTAGAAACCAGGTCACTTTGCAAGGAATTATCGTATGCCAATTAAGCAGGTGGCGCCAATTAATGCTGTTAGAGGGGAACATGAACCAGGAACATGTTATGAGTGTGGAAGCCGCGAACATTTTTGAAATACTTGTCCTAAATTGACCTGAGTACCTGGTCAAGTGGGAAACCGTTTGACTATTGAATTAAATCAGAACACAAGGAATAACGGGAATCAAGTTAAAGGAAGGGCCTTCAATGTGAATGCAGTTGGCGCTCTCTAAGATCCTAACGTCGAACGGGTACTTTTTCTTTGAACAATCACTATGCTACTGTACTTTTCGATTCTGGAGCTGATTTTAGTTTCATTTCTACTAATTTTGCGCCTTTGCTAAATGTGAAACCTAGTTTTGTAAACCCTAGATATGTGATAGAAGTAACAGATGGTAAGAAAGTAGAAGTTGATAGGATTATTCGTGATTGCAAACTAGAGTTAGGAACTTCCTTGTTCACAATAGATTTGATACCCTTAGTGTTGGGAAATATATTTTAAGTTGATAAGACAAAACAATGAATGAAAAGGAAACAAGAGGGACTTAAATGACAATTATGGAATTCTACAAGCTGGTGGAGGATATTCTACAAAAGATAAAAGATTCCAAAAGATATGATTCTCGAAGATAAAGATGAAGTTTATTAAAAAATTAAAAGATTTAGTTTCCTTATACAATTATGTTTTCCCTTGTAAATCTAGATGGACTCTACTATATAAAGAGATCCCTAGATATAGTTTTATATGTGTCAAAGATGTAAACACCAGAAAAGTGTGTGTGTGTGTCTAGGCGTCAAGTCCTCTAAGTGGATGCCTAGGGTTTAGTTAGTGTAGCCCCAAGGATCTTATGATCCCTGTTAGATTGTAACCGTTCTAGAATTGATCACCTAGAATTGGGGCTTGGAGGAAACGTATGAATAATAAAACCTTGTTAAACATCATTGTTCCTATCGTTATTATTCTGCTGCATATTGTTAATCTTTGATGTTTATAACCCTAGATGAGATCTTAACCCATCTCGAGCTTAAACGATCTTAGAGTCTATCAGATTATATTAGTTTCCACAATTGGTATCAGAGCCTCGTGGCTCGTGATCTAGGGTTGTTACAAGGTTTTTAAGTTGTGTTTATTTTCTGTTTTTGAATAATAAAGGAAATCCATGAAACTAGGGTTTTCTGAAAAACCCTAATTTGGTGTTCGTGAATTCGAGCTGCTGTGATGTTGATGATACTATACAAGTGCTACAGATTTTTCTTTTCAATCTATGGTGGTTCTTGAATGGATTTGTTCTCATCCATTAAAACACAATAAGGTATGTCGCCTTAATATTTCCTTTGTGCTCGTTCTTATATTGTTCCCGATGTTGGTTGCTATGAGGTTTTGTGTGATGGAACATGGATATTATCTGGTAACGAGCATATTGTGGTTATGTTTCTGGTATGAGGTCAAAAGTAGGATTCGTTGGTATCAACAAAGCAACAGGTTGTTGATTTCAACAACAACAGCAGAACATGTTGATTTGTTCGTTTCATAGCAGCAAGTATCACAAAGTTTGAATATGATGAATGTGTTAATAGGTTTAGACACAAGGTGTATTGGTGATCATTGTTCAACAACATGTTATTAGGTGTTCATTTATCCAGAAGGAGCAGCAACAGCAGAACAAGCAGGTATTGATTTGTGGCTTAGTACTATTTTATTGGAAGCCATTGGAATAAAGGTATGCATATTGTAACTGTTGTGAGTTATGGATATGAGTTTATGTGATTTATTGTTGTTCATGGACAATGGAGGTTTTGTGTCGTGGTAATGACAGTTGGTTGGCTTTGGAAGTTATCACAACTATTCTGGGATAAGATTAGTGGGAATGAAATCTGTTATGAAAACCCTAACTTTTAGGGATTATATTTTATTCTCTTAAATAACTTCCATATTTGTTTTAACACGGTATTGGGCTACAGAATAAAGTTGGGTTTGATTACTACTGCTAGTCAAGATTCGACAAGATTAGTACTGCTAGCGTTCGTATACAGATTCTAACTCGTTTGTGCTGCTAGTTTAGTAAAAGTTAGTACTGCTTGCACATTTGTACTGCCAGCTTTAAATGATAGTACTGCTGCTCTTGAATTTTAAAACTGCCAGAGTCGTCCGACAAAGCAGTTAGTACTGCTATATGTCTGATATCAGACAAAAGAGCTTTTTGATCTCGGACAATGAAAGATCTCGGGCAGATGCATTTTGGTTTTTGATTTGTTACACAAAGTCTCAAGAGGATATTTGAGACAGATTTAGAATTGTTTTAAGAGGTTTAAAAGGCTCATATTTTGGATTATTTGTTCAAATTGGTTACGAAGATGGTTATTTATCACCTATATGAAGATGAAGTAGAATTATTTGGATTTGTGTTCTTATTATATCTCAAATGGCTTACAACATTTAGAGATACTGTTCGTGACTAGTAATCGATGTGTCAAAGGAATTGAGCATTTGCAAAGGTGTGCGTTTCTCTTATGGTGCTTAATGCATACATTTGCTATCACTATTGGTTATATGTATCACAGAAGATGAGGATTTGTCAAGTGGTTTGCGATCTCTGTTATACTTTGGTCTTGGTAGGAGTTTGAGTCATGTGGATAGTACAGACTAAGACAACAATGTCGTGGGTTATTCTCTTCTCAACATCTAAGTTGTTAATATACTTAGTTTTCTTCATCAAGTAATCATTTCATTAGCGCCTTTACAGAATTGAAGATTCCATGAATGGGGTCTAACATATGGGTTTCAGGGAAAGATTATTCTTAAAATGCTTTAACCATTTACATGCGTCATACGGTGAGGTTTTTTACTATGCTTAGTCATTATTACTACTGCTAGTGTGAGTTTCTATTACTCAAGTTCATTTTACTTATTGTGCTTAATGGTGGGTTAAATTTATGGGATTTAGAAAGGGGGGGGGGGGAGGGGGGGAGAGGGGGGGGGGGGGGGGGGGGGGGGGGGGGAGGGTGGGGTGGGGGGGGGGGTGGGGAGGTGAGGGTGGGGGAGAGGGGGGGTGGGGGGGGGGGTGGGGGGGGGGGTGGGGGGGTGGGGGGGGGGGGGGGGGTGGGAGGGGGGGTGGGTGGGGGTGGGTGGTCGGGGGGGGGGGGGGGGGGGGAGGGGGGGGGGGGTGGGGGGGGGGGGTTGGTGGGGGGGGGGGGGTGGGGGGTGGAGGGAGGGGGGGGGGGGGGGGGGGGGGGGGGTGGGGGGTGGGGGGGGGGGGGGGGGGGGGGGGGGGGGGGGGGTGGGGGGGGGGGGGGGGGGGGGGGGGGGGGGGGGGGGGGGTTGGGGTGGGGGGGGGGGGGTTTAGGTGGGTGGGGGGGGGGGAGGGGGGGGGGGGGTGGGGGGGGGGTGGGGGGGGGGGGGGGGGGGGGGGGGGGGGTGGGGGGGGGGTGGGGGGGTGTGGTGGTGGGGTGGGGGTGTGGGGGGTGGGGGGGGGGGGGGGGGGGGGGAGGGGGGGTGGGGGGGGGGGGGGGGTGGGGGGGGGGTGGGGGGGGGGGTGGGGGGGGGGGGGGGTGGGGGGGGGGGGGGGGGGGGGGGGGGGGGGGGGGGGGGGGGGGGGGGGGGGGAGGGGGGGGGTGTGGGGGGGGGGGGGGTGGGGGGGGGGGGGGGGGGGGGGGGGGGGGTGGTGGTGGGGGGGGGGGGGGGGGTTGGGGGGGGGGGGGGGGGGGGGGGGGGGGGGGGGGGGGGGGGGGGGGGGGGGGGGGGGGGGGGGGGGGGGGGGGGGGGGGGGGGGGGGGGGGGGGGGGGGGGGGGGGGGGGGGGGGGGGGGGGGGGGGGGGGGGGGGGGGGGGGGGGTGGGGGGGTTGGGGTGGTGGGGGGGGGGGGATGCTTGGCATTAGGGAGTGTGATATTGGTTCTGTGGTTGTCGAAATCAAAAGCTTGATTACTTTCGTCCACTATTTTGATTAGGACAAAAAGGGGAAAAGGGAAGTTTACAAAGAAGAACATGAGATGTGCAACTACAGATCCTTATTGGAATGGCATGGTTTTAAGGGGAAGTATAGCTTCATTCAGAATATGTTAACTTCAGGGGATAGTTTTGTGCTTTATTGGTTGTGTCTATTGATCAACTAGGGGAAGGATTGTTGGGAAATTATTTTGAGTGGATAAGACAAAACAATAATGAAAAGAAACAAGAGGGACTTAATAAATGACATTTATGGAATTCTACAAGTTGGTGTGAGGATATTCTACATAAGATTACTTAAAAGTATTCAAAAGATATGATTCTTGAAGATAAAGATGAAGTTTATTAAAGAAATAAAAGATTTAGTTTCCTTATACAATTATGTTTTCCCTTGTAAATCTAGATGGACTCTACTATATAAAGAGATCCCTAGATATAGTTTTAGGTGTCAAGATGTAAACATCCAGTAAAAAGTGTGTGTGTCTAGGCATCAAGTCCTCTAAGTGGACGCCTAGATTTATGTGTTTTAGCCTCAATGATCTTTGATTCCTTGTTATAGTTTAGATAACACGTTCTACGATTGATCACGTATGATAGGCGGCTTGTAGTTAGTCCTTGAATAAAGATGATGTATGAAACCTTGTTAGGAATAATAAAGAATGTTCTTACAGTTTATTCGATGTACATTCTACGGTTTTTTGTTATTGTTCATCATAGATTAAAGTTCTAAACAAACTGAGCTTTAAACGATCTTTAGGTTTCCACACTTAGGTCATGGGAGTTTCGATGTGATTGTGTGGATGGACTGGCTGTCTGAGCTTAAGGTTGAGATAGTGTGCCACGAGAAGGTAGTTAGGATACCATTGGAAAGTGTAAGATACTTCATGTCCAGGGAGAATGTATCCAGGAATTTGCCAATGCCTTAAGTAAGCGTGAAGTAGATGAATCAAAATTGCGTGATATTTCTTTAGTACAAGATTTTGTTGAGTGTTTCTGGAGGAGGACTTGTACGGGATTACCACCGCAATGAAAGTTGAGTTTTCCCATTAGATTTAGATCTGGAACGCGACGCGGTTGTAAATGTCCTCCATTATCTTCATAGCGACCTCGGAGATGCAGAATGTCCGCACAATCTTCAAGAGTTGCAAGACAAGGGTTTTCAACAACCAAGTACATTCTCTATGGGGACGTGGGGAGCACCTGTGTTGTTTGTTAAGAAGAAGGATGGTGCATTACGCATGTGTATTGACTATAGGGAGCTGAACAAGTTTACTGTCAAGAATCGCTATCCTCTCCCAAGAATTGATGACTTATTTGATCAGCTGCAAAGAGCGCGCTACTTCTCAAAGATAGACATTTGATCAGGTTATCATCAGCTCTGAGTACATGAGGATGATATTCCAAAGACCGCGTTTTGAACAAGATACAGACATTTTGAGTTTATAGTTATGCCTTTTGGATTAACCAATGCACTCACAGTCTTCATGGATTTGATGAATCGGGTTTGCAAACCGTACCTAGATAAGTTTGTCATTGTTTTCATTGATGACATTCTGGTCTACTCAAAGTCTGAGAAGGAACATGAGGTTCATTTGAGGCTGGTGTTGGAATTGCTGAAGAAGGAGAATTTGAATGCAAAATTTTCCAAGTGTGAGTTCTGGTTACAAGAAGTGCAATTCCTTGGTCACGTGGTCAACCATAATGGTATTCACGTGGATCCAAGTAAGATTGAGGCGGTAAAGAATTGGAAAGATCCTATAAAACCATCTGAAATTTGATCATTTTTGTGGTTAGAAGGTTACTACCGATGTTTTAATGCAAATTTCTCTAAGATTGCTAAACCTCTTACTTCGTTGACTCAGAAAAACAAAAAGTATGAGTAGGGCATGGAATAGGAAGAGGCATTCCAGACCTTAAAAGATAATTTGTATAATGCTTTAATTCTAATACTATCGTTGCCTGATGGCATAAAAGATTTTGTAGTATACTTTGACGCATCGAACCAGGATTAGGCTGTGTACTCATGCAAAGAGGCAAAGTAATTGCCTATGCATCGAGACAGCTAAAGATCCATGAGAAGAATTATACGACGCATGACCTAGAAATTGGGAGCTGTTGTGTTGCCCTTAAACCTTGAGGCATTATTTGTACGGAACGAAGAGTGTATCTAATACGGATCATAAGCGCCTTTAACACATATTTGATGCAGAAGACTGAATATGCGTCGAAAGGAGTGGAATTCGAGTTATTTTAGTGATTATGAATTGCTAGATCGCTACCGATCCAGGCAAGGCGAATGTAGTGGCACATGCACTAAGTAGGAAAAGAACCATGAAACCTAAGGCGGTATGAGCAATGGCTTCACTCTCAATCTGAATAAGAGGGATGTGATACACAGCCCAGGGCGAGGCGTTCAAGCAAGAGAACATACTCGCAGAAAGGCTACATGGTTTGGATCAACAGATAGAGAGGAGAGAAGATGGGAGTTTATACTTCGTAGACCGTATATGGTTTCCGTTAGTAGGAGGTGTGCGAAAAATAATTATGGACGTAAACTCATAAGATTTAGGTACTCTGTAACATCCTGGAGCCGGATAAGAAGTACCATGACTCTTCTAGATATGTACTGGTGGCCGAGAAAGAAGAGGACATTATTAACAACCCGTAATTTTCATCAATGTAATTATCCATCTATTAAATTAGATGCACTATAATATCCATCTATTATATATATATATCACCTTTTTACAGGGAATTTTTTTTGCTATTAATCTCATTATGCAAACGTAACTTCATCGTAAGTAAACGAGCTACACGCAAACCTCACCAATGCCATTTATATCTATGTTTATATCATGTAAACATCCTAATATGTCAAGTCTAAATCTTAATATCATTTTTACCAAGTACATTATCCATTTAACATACCATTTACAACGTTATATCAAAACAGACTTTATTCGTTAAACGTTTATATCAAAACCCTAATTATATGTAATGTATACATATAAAATGAATGTGCAAGCCTTAAAACATGTGTACAAGTGTACAATGCACAACATTTGAATATAATTTCCCTCCAAGTCAATGTATAACTTTCTAAAGCCTAATGTATAAGTCAATAATGCAAGAAAACCAAACTAGGTCATTTTACCTCCTAAAACATCATTATGTTTCTACTAACCCACTTTAGCATAAGGTACAAACACTTAATGCATGACTCCTAAACCCTAAACCTAAACCCTAAGTCATCTTAAAACCCTAATCTAAAACTCTAAACCCTAAATGAAACCCTAAAACCCTAATTTCATTTTAAACCTAAAACTAAACCCTAAACCTTAAAACTAAACCCTAAACCTTAATCCTAAACCCTAATCTTAATCCTAAACCTTAATCCTAAACCTTAAACTATCCTAAACCCTAACCCTAACTCGAATTAAAACCCTAAACCCTAAGCCGAAACCAAAACCAACCCGACACCCTTTATTTCTTTTTAAACCCATTTTTAAGCTAAGCTAGCTCCCTAACACCTCTATGACCTCACCACCATGTCACCAAGCAGCCACCCAAGCACCTTACAAGCACCTCCATCACCTCCCTTGGTCACCAAGTCTTCTTGTCACCTCCTTGTCACTCCATTGTAACCGAACCCCCTCAACACCCTTCCACCTTGCATTGCTACCTCCATAGCCCACAATACTCATCACTAGCCTTCCTTAGTCACCACTCTACAACACTTGATCCTTACATCAAGATAACTTGGGCACTAAGGGTCATATGAGCCCTATATATAGCCGAAACACACACTCTTTCAATCACACCTCAAAACTTCAATACACACTCAAATGGAGTTCTAACAAGATCAAAGCAACAGAGAAGTCCCTAAGATCATAATAGAAGCCAAGAATCAAGAGAAGGAAGGTCTTGAATCCATATCTAGGCGTACAAACCAAAAATACCATTTTGACCCATTTTAGCTCAAGTAAGCTCAAAATCTTATTCAATAAGCTCATAATCTATTTTAGAATATTCTTAAGACTCCTAAGATCCTATATAAACTCTTGTTTGATCCCTTGAACCACAAACCCATGCGTTTTTGGTTAAAACCCTAAAAACAATCCGTTTTGATTTTCTAGCTAATGAATCCTTTTTCTAAACTTTTGTTATGTTAGAACATCTTATTTTAGCTTATTCTAATAAGCCATGACCTGCAAAACTCTTTTTTATTTCAAAAATATCAAAATTATGAATTTTGGACTTGATTTGCAAATGTTTTCATGCAATACGTATATATCGTAACTTTCTGAAATTATAACTAAAAGGGGCCTGAAAATGTCATTATTTCCAATTATAACAATAATAGACCTTATCTTGCCAGTTTTTCAAAGTTAAAGGTTTTAATATTAATAAACTTATTATATAAAGTCTAACTTGTAAAAAGTTAAAAATCAAGGTATATATTGGCCATTTTTGCAAACTAAAAAATAAAAAGATATAATATATTTATATAAGATGATAAAAATAATATTAATATTATATAAACTAGATTTCATTAAACCTGACGAAATCAATCGTTATTAAATCATCGATCGACGCATTATAAAACAATTACTATATAATTAACGTAATTTATCATCGACTAAACTTTTAAAGAAACTTAAAATTTATCGTATACGTTACTAGGGATTTTCAATGAGTGGTTCCATTTGGGTATTTGTTTGACGAATTGATGGGTTTACGGATTTAAAGAGTCCTGAATCCTCAAACGAACACACGGCCTCTGGATTATGATAGCCCCGAACATGGCTACAATATTTTTTATAAATTAAATAAATCAAAGTAATACAGTAAACTTTATAAAGGTTTTGAAACATAAACCATCACCTAAGACTTCTTGAACGTAGATTTCCATTCACTTCTCGCCGAGGAAACGACCCAGGAGGTTTTTGATAATTGCTTTGGTTAAAAGCAATTTTATAGAACCCGACGGAAAATACTTACTATACTATTATTGATTATCCTCCTTATTATTACGTATTTATATATTATATATATTTATATGTATTGATTTGGGCGGATCATAGATGTTCCATCGTGCCATTTTTTAGAATGTTTGGCCATTTCGTAGATGGCTATCCTTGCATTAGTAGCTGTCATAGTTGGTATGTCACCCTTGGAATTAAGAATTTGTCTAGTAGGCACCTATAATCCCTTATAAAATAAGATCACCTCATGCATATCCATTAAGTAGTGTTGAGGACATCTCATCAAAAGTTCCTTGAATTTTTCCCAGGCTTGGTAAAGAGTTTCATCGGGTTCTTGTTGAAAGTTATTGATCTTTTCCATTTTTTAGCAATTCGGGCAGGTTGACAGTATTTGCTCAAAAATTTCTTCTTTAGGGCTTCCCAAGTATTAATTGAACCAGATGGTCCTTCCTTAGCCAACGACTCACGGCTCCAGTAAGTGACATAGGGAAAGCTCGAAGCACTATTGTAACACCCCAAAACCCGTTTTAAAAGTATTTAATTACTAGAATGCCATTGGAATAGTTTGACTATGACTTTTATAAGTTTGAAGATGTTATATGATTGGTTAGTCATACCCGATAGTCAAACTATAAGTTTATATATTGTGTAAATGGTTATAGAAAATACGATGTGTCACAAATAAGAGGGAATAGACTTAAAGGACTAAAGTTTTCAAATGGTAAATGTGTTACATAAGTTAATGTGGCCAAATGAAAAAGAATAGGACTTAATGGACCATAGTTGCCAAAAGGGAAAACTTGCACCTAATAAATATCTAGATAAATCCCATGTTTCCAAAATATTCCAGAAGTGTGTTGGTGCCTGGTGTGTGTCGAGCCAAGAAAAAGAAGAGAAAGACCAAGGTGATCTTAAAAGATCAATTGTGTATGAATTGAGGTTCCAATCAATGAAAAAAGCTCTAGTAATGATCCTACCTAAGTAAGTAATCTAAATTATTAAGTTAATTGATGAATTATGAATTAGGTTTCATGTGCCCAATTTAGGGGTTTTGGGTAATTGATATTCTAAAGAAAGAATTAAGATATTTATTAATAAGGGTTAAGGTTAATTGAAGATTAAGTATAAAGAATTGGGTTTTACATCATATGATCAAGATATGATCATATGATGATAAAGGATGGATATTGAGTAAGTTATGGGTTGTATAAACCTATATTATGAAGTCTCTTTAATATGTATAATTGTGGTTTAGGAAGGATAGCAAGAATTAAAGATGATGGTGATAATGCTTATGTTTATTGGCTTGGATTCAAGGTAAGTAAACCGGTTATAATATGAATTTATATTGATTTTACTATGTATATGTTATGTGGATAATGTAAGGAAAGTTTAGGATGCCTCTGTTAGAAGGCTTGAACTAATAGTAGATTTAAGAGTAGTTGGCAAAGCTAGCAAAGGATGTGATTAAGTCTAATTTGACCTATTAAAAGTGTGTAAAGGTTTTTATGATATGATATAATGTGTCCAATGTGTAATGTGATAGCTTTGATGAATGTAGTCTTATGGACTAATGATGTCTAAGAATGATGCTTATGTGATGAAAGATATATAATATCATGTTATTGCCGTTTACTTACTAAGCCTCGTGCTTACAGTTTAGATGTTTAATGTTTTGTAGGTTCTTGTGATGAAGGTAAAGCAATTGGTAAATGATAAAGACTATGAAGCATGGAATAGAAGTGGGTAGTTTATGCATAAAGCTTAGTACTAGATACCGAGCTCGAATCAAAGTTGAACCCTAAGTGCCGTAAAATGGTTTGTAAGTGTTATGTGTTAAGTGTTAACATCTTTTGTATTGGTCTTGTATATGGATGAATGCAATTGGGTCAATAGTGAATGTAAATTGGTGAAAACAAGGCGTTTGGTAACCCCCATAAAGTACATGTTTTTGTGTCAATTATACCACAAACAAGTAAGGAAATGATGTAATATAATGTTGTAATGAATTCTGGAGATTTTTATGTAATATCAAGTTCGTAAAGTTAGTTTTTCATAATAAAGTGTCCAAAATGAGTTAAGGTATGTGTACAGGTACAGGGAGCCGCCCGACAAGGCTTCTCAGCCACCCGGCTGCTCGCCAGCCGCCCGGCTGGTCCTCCAGTCACCCGTCTGGTGGGTTCTGTAGTTTTCTAAATTTTGTTTTTGCCATAAAAACTAAACCGTAAGGAGTTAAAATGAGTTCTTTATATCGTTGGAAAGCTCATAGAGTCTATTTTATGATAATAAAACTTTCAAGGGTCTAATTGGAATTTATTTTAATATGTTTATTAGGGAATGACACAAGGTCATTCCCGGTCTTGCATTTCCGCAAAGTTTTTAATTCTTAGTTAAATTTTTAGTCGGAAAAGGGGTGTTTCATTTATTTAGTCTTGAGTTATGTTAGGGATATGGAATAGATCAACAATCTCAAAAACTTTTTCAATATGCTCGTCCGCATCTTCATGATCCAAACCGCTGAAAGTGTTGTTACGCAGTTCCTTAAGAAATTTCCCTTTTAGTTCAAAGTGAGATTTGTCATTGATTTTAGGCCTAGCAATACCCGATCCATAGCCATCTCGGGCCTTAGTCATGTATTCCTCCATGGTTTCTGCCATTGCTTCTGTTTCCTCTTTTTCAAACTGATCTTCAAGATCAGAAATAAGGTTGAATTCCGGTGAACTCAAATAGTCAAGACTCCGTGTCTTGGAGAGCTTCCTTGATGATCGGAATGCTTGTTCAGGGTTTTCAAAAGTTTGGATGAGATCTTTGTTCGAACTCCATGTCATGCACTACCTGAAACAGAGGATAAACAATCAATAGGATATGCACGATAAAAGAAAATAAAAAAACTAAGTACGGAAACATAATAAGAAAATTCAGAGTCCGCTGATGATTGATACACCATATTCAATGGATTTGAATACGCCGTATAGATCTGTTGAACAGAATACGCTGTATTGGTTTAGAAAGGTTAATACGTCGTATTCAATTTAACTGAATACGCCGTATCAATTGTTCGACCAATACAGGCATTGTTCGATATAGAAAAGTGTACAAAAAACGATAATTAATGCAGAAAAATAAATAAACACACAACAGACAAAAAAATAATTAAATTTACAGAATTTTACACTATCTTAATAATGTTAATCTAGGTTAAAAATCGTATATTTAACTAAAAATAAAAATTAACAATTTCACTCCTCGGCAGCGGCGCCAAAAATTTGATGTGTCGTTGAGTGTTAGGTATTTTATTATCAAGTTTTTCATTTATTTTTGCCGACTATACCTAAAACCAACAATAATAGGCAGTGTACCCCGGTCTATATGTAGCTTCGGTTGGTATTTAGGTGTCAATCACTAAGAGCTTGGAATATGTGTTAGCGTTAATTCTAGTTCTATCAATATTTTAGTTAAACATTCTATGTTAGTTTTAATTATCTATGTTAGTTCTAAGTTAAACCTATGCTAAACCTAATTCTAACGGATAACGGAGATTTTCAGTTTGAGAGACTAGCATAGGTTTTGTGATGACTTAAATCAACTTTGGCTACCAAAACATACGCAAGAGGGGACAATAAAGATAATTAAAAGACAGAAGAGCTGAGGTCAAAGCCAATTTTAAGAATACTGTATCAACATTGTTAATAAAAATAGGAATGTTTGGTTTGTTCTATTTAGTGAATGATATGGACTTAATCTCGAGGATTATATCTTTCCTAGATTCAGGCGGTACTTCTTCCTGAAACCTAGACACGTCAAATTCTGTCACAATTAAACGCATCCGCATAAAGTATTTTCTTTGTTGATTATAATCTAACTTAGGATATTAATAATGGTGATCTTATTAAACCCTAGCCCATTGGGACTTTACCCACTTAGTGCTTAACGGCTCTTTATATTCTAGTAGTCCACTGTCTAAGTCTTTACCAAGGGAATTAGAACGTTATTTGTTGATCTCAGGTCACCTGCTAGTCCAACTTGTTCACTAAACCAGTGGTAAAAATAGGTCAGTATTTGTGATCCTATGATTCTAGATATATAAATTGCAATATGGAGAGCCATCCCGATATCTAGCTAACTTGGTCGGTATAACTAGACCCAGTTGAATGATAGGTCGCATATTTAAGCACATAGACAAGTATGAATTAATAAGCATAATCAACAATCAACGATAAATTAAGCAATCGATATAAACAAACCACACATTATATAATCATAATCATGGCTAATATCCATGGGTATTAGCCTTTAACCATTGTAACGCATACAAGAATCATAATGAACAACCATGGTAACTTAACCGAATTAAACGACTGATATAAAAAATTAAACGATTATTAAGAGTATGAGAATTACAAGGTGTTTCCTATGGAATTAAGCGCGTTGCGAGACATTCTTTGCTCTTCTTGTCTTCTGAAAATCGACTTTTGTGGTAATGGTATCGTAAATATGATCAAGCACACCTAAAACTCGTTTTAGGTCTTCTATTTATAGTGTCTGGAATTTCTTCGATACGCCGTATTGGTTGAGGTCAATACAACATATTAGGGGGTTTTCTTAGAGTAGGGACCACATTCAATATCTTCCAGAATATTTAATTACTCAATATAGGATACGACGTATAGAGGTCTTCTGGATACGACGTATAGAGGTCTTTGTGGTTTCTTGTGAAATGCAGGCACAGATACGCCGTATCTTCCTTGATGGATACGACATATAGAATATCAAAACAGTATTCTTTGTTTAAGCTTCAAAATGCGTTCCTTTTAGCTAATCTTTACAAAGTATTCCATAATTACTACAAATCTCAAATATAAACAATTAAGTACCAATTCTCGCAATAATTTATATAAAATGGGTAAGAAAATGGGATAAATGATGCTATAAAAGTGACGTTATTTGATATCATCAACCTTCCTTAAAACCCAAAGTTAGATTTCTTAAACAGGACTTTTGGTCAAAAACTCCACCTCCTAGGAGAACAAATAATTCTTGTCCTCGATCTAAAACATCACAACCAAAAAGAAATCTTGGACAACAAAATCATCCAAATAGCTTTCTCTTAACTTGGAACAACTTCCAACCTCAAAGTTACATGCCATGGGGCATTTTCCCTCCATTTCCACATCCTAATCAAATGCAAAAAATGCAAAGGATGTTCAATACCAAAAAATTTAGACCCATGAGATATTCGGGACCAAATGTTTGAGTTATTATGTTATATAAATAGATATGCCTTGAAATTGATTTTGGAGCCCGATGAGTGGATAAAGATAGCGGATGCTCTAAACACACGACGGGCAACCAAAAGCTCTTTTCTTCATACAAGGCATACAATGGAAATAACGTCATTTTTGATAGTAATCTACGCGGTAACATCATTGGCAAATGTACGATCTCTAATGACTCACTTAATATAGAAAATGTAGAGCATGTAGATAATTTAAGATTTAACTTGCTAAGTGTTGGTCAAATATGTGATAATAAATGTAAGGTAATATTCTCCGAACATGATAGCGAAATTACTAAGGATGGAAAGGTCATAGGTAGAGTTATTAGGAAAATTGGTTTGTATGTGATGAAATTAGGAAAGAAGCCGAAAGACAAAATTTGTCTTACAACGATTGTTAAAAACTCCACTTTGTGCATAGGAGATTAGGTCATGCTAATATGCGTCTAATTCAATTGTTAGTGTGGAAACCTAAAACACGTGATAGGTTATTTGATCGTTTAAGCTCGAGGTTGTTTAGACCTCATCTAGGATAATATAGTAACAATGATATAAACTGTACAATGGAAATAATAAACACAAATCAAAGTTACTTCAAGGTTTTTCTTTATTAATCAACACAACCCCAAATACTATTTGATCAGAATAGATCGGTTACTCTAAGTAGTAACAGGGATCAAAGATCCTTGAGGCTAAACTCTAGATGTCTACACTAATTATACAAACATGTAGACACACACTTTTGTATCTAGTGGAGTCTCATATGATGAACACACACTTTTCTGAATGCCTAAAACAATATGCCGGACCTCCTTTTATAGCATAAGGAGTCAAGGCTTTACATGGAAACTATTAAAAGATATTAATGAGTAAATCAATTAAATATTCATCTTTATCTCTTCATCTTTATCTCTTTTTGACCAAATCTTTATTTTCTTCTACATCTTGTATAATCCCACAATGACGACTTTGGTCCTTTTGTTTCCATCTTGTTTCATTCGTGTTTTGTCTTATCAACTCAAATATAATTCCCAACAATCTTCCCCTAGTTGATAATGACAAAACCAAATAAGCACGAACTTCCCCTGAAGTTAATATACGAATGAAAACTTCCCTTTAAGCTACCAAGGATCTACAAGTTGCAAATCATCAAATCTCCTTCCCCTTTTTATCATCATCAAATAGGGGACTAAAGTATGCAACTTTGATCTTCACAACTACGAACCAATATTACACTTCTAATCTAAGTATTCCAATGACCCAAATTGCCCTCCATTACGCACCTTAAGAAAAATGAACTTGAGCAGTAGAAACTTACACTAGCAGTAGTAACAAAGGCTAGTAGTAGTAAAAACCTTCACCTTAATGTAGCATATAAATGGTTAAACATTTTAACAATAAGCTTCCCCTGAAACTCATATGTTAACCATCTCTTGAATCTTTAAATTCTGTAGGCTCTATGTAATGATTACTGATGAAGAAAACTAAGTATAACGAACTTGATGTAGAAGTAGAATAACCCAACTGGTTTCTATATCTTGTTATCACGGTGTACTTGAACGTATACCCAAAACCAATGTATAAGGAGACCGCAATCTCTTGACAAATATTCTCATCTTCTATGAGACACATAACCTTTGCTAGATTTGTCAAGTCTTCGTCACATCATTTCTAAGCACGAACAAGTTACCTTTAAAGTGTAACACCCACTTTAAGATATGATAAAACACAAACTTGTGAAACTCCACTTCAACTTCAAATAAGTGATAAACAATCTTCTTTGTAACCAATTAATCCAATAAATATGAGCCATTAAACTATTAAGAATATGTAAACTAAACCCAAAAATCAAAAAGTTTAAACTGCTTGTGTTGTCCAATATCCTATACGCGTGTGTTGTCCGATATCTGTCGATACTAGCAATACTTACATAAAGCTAGCATTATTAATCTTTTAAACCCAATGCTAGCAGTTGTAACTGCTTCTAACAGTATTAACTTGTAATCAAACAAACTAGCAGTACTATCCCAAAAACGAAAGCAATATTAACTTATATACCTTGGCAGGACTAACAAATAACCCAATCATAACAACATTCGTGGCCCATTCCAAAAATATAGAAATTTGTCTAGGCCTAGTGCCATCCAACCTGCTTCAATCACGTTCAAAAAGGAAAACAAAATATAATCCCTATAAATTAGGGTTTCCTTTTCGCATCATAAAATATACTCTTCCCATAAAAACTGCTGTATCATGTTCAATCTTAAACTGCTGTTTATTCTTCTTGTTCAAGAATCAAAGACAACCTGCTGCTACATCAAATAACCGAACATCAAGCAAAAAAAAACCTTCTATAGTACACTTATCAACATTAGACTGTTACTTTAGAGTCGACACCAAAGATCCAAACGGCCCAAGATTTCATGATAGCAGCTTTGTAAATATTTCCTCAATGTCTTGATCAGCACTTGGATCTTTTCAATTAACAACTGTAACATGCCTTGTATCTTTGAGTGGAATCAACAAAAGTCGACAACAATCAGTAGTAAGATCCTTGTTGTCACAAACTCAAACTTTCTAATCCTGCCCCTTTGAGCGCATACAAAGCAGTAGTTAAAACATGAAAAGTAGTACTAAATCGTAGCAGTACTAACTAGTCTGTCACTAATTTTGTTTACTACTTCCTCCCATACATTTTGTGACAGTATTAACACGAATCCAAACAGATACATCCTGTTATGACGAATACCATTAGGGTTTTGTAAACCCTAAAGCTTGTACCTTCTAACAGTTTGAGCCTTCTTTTGCACTAACTCATACTTGCACAAATTTTCACAAACATGAACCAACCTGTACGCCTTGTCTTCATTAAAGTAGGGTTTCGTTTGTCATTAAACGAATCAAACACTACAACATAATCTTCTAATATAGACATGACGTGCCATGAACACAAGTCACAATCTGTTTGTGTCTTTAGGGAATTAGGATTTATGTGAACCCTAATCTTCATTCTATTCTTCACGAGGTTCAATCAGCAACAACATGCCAATCTATTTTGTTCCAAGTCGTATCACATGTTGTCTTCAATAAAAATCGAATTAGGGTTTGAAAGAAACCCTAACTTTCACCAAATCGACTTCAAACAAAAATAGAAACACAACATCTTCTGTTCTTCATAAAATCAACACCAACAACCTTGTAAGATCCTAGATCACGAGCCACGAGGCTCTGATACCAATTGTGGAAACCTAAAACATGTGATAGGTTCTTTGATCGTTTAAGCTCGAGGTTGTTTAGACCTCATCTAGGATAATATAGTAACAATAATATAAAATTGCCAGCGGGACATAATAAACACAAAATATCAAAGTTAACTCAAGGTTTTTTCTTGTATTAATCTACATAGCCCATAAATTACTATTTGTTTCAGAATAGATCGGTTACTCTAAGTAGTAACAGGGATCAAAGATCCTTGAGGCTAAACTCTAGACGTCTACACTAATTATACAAACGTGTATACACACACTTTTATATCTAGTCTACTCTAATATGATGAACACACACTTTTCTAAATGCCTAAAACAATAAGCCTGGACCTCCTTTTATAGCATAAGGAGTTAAGGCTTTACATGGAAACTATTAAAAGATATTAATGAGTAAATTAATTATCTCTTCATCTTTATCTCTTTTTGACCAAATATTTGTTTTCTTCTACATCTTGTATAATTCCACAATGATGACTTTGGTCCTTTTGTTTCCATCTTGTTTCATTCGTGTTTTGTCTTATCAACTCAAATATAATTCCCAACAATCTTCCCCTAGTTGATAATGACAAAACCAAATAAGCACAAACTTCCCCTAAAGTTAATATACGAATGAAAACTTCCCTTTAAGCTACCAAGGATCTACATGTTGCAAATCATCAAATCTTCTTCCCCTTTTTGTCATCATCAAATAGGGGACTAAACTATGCAACTTTGATCTTCACAACTACGAACCAATATTACACTTCTAATCTAAGTATTCCAATGACCCAAGTTGCCCTCCATTACGCACCTTAAGAAAAATGAACTTGAGCAGTAGAAACTTACACTAGCAGTAGTAACAAAGGCTAGTAGTAGTAAAAACCTTCACCTTAATGTTGCATATATACGGTAAACATTTTAACAATAAAGGCTTCCCCTTGAAACCCATATGTTAAAACCATCTCTTGAATCTTTAAGATCTGTAGGCTTATGTTAATGATACGGATGGAAGAAAACTAAGTTATAACGACTTGAGATGTAGAAGTAGAATACCCAACTTGTGTGTCTTTATCTTGTATTTCACACGTGACTTCGAAGTTATAACAAAACCATGTATAAGGAGACCACAATCTCTTGACAATTATCCTCATCTTCTATGAGACACATAACCAAAGTGATAGCAAATGTGAGCATTGAGCACCATAAGAAAAATCACACACCTTTGCTAGATTTGTCAAGTCTTCGTCACATCATTTCTAAGCACGAACAAGTTACCTTTAAAGTGTAACACCCACTATAAGATATGATAAAACACAAACTTGTGAAACTCTACTTCAACTTCAAATAAGTGATAAACAATCTTCTTCGTAACCAATTAATCCAATAAATACGAGCCATTAAACTGTTAAGAATATGTAAACCAAACCCAAAAATCAAAAAGTTTAAACTTGCTTTGTTGTCTATATCCCCATACGTGTGTGGCTGTCTTATTTGTCGATACTAGCAGTACTTACATAAAGCTAGCAGTATTAATCTTTTAAACCCAATGCTAGTAGTTGTAACTGCTTCTAGCAGTATTAACTTGTAATCAAACAAACTAGCAGTACTATCCCAAAAACGAAAGCAGTATTAACTTATATAACTTTGTAGCACTAATAAATATCCCAATCATAACAACATTCGTGGCCCATTCCAAAAATATAGAAGTTTGTCTAGGCCTAGTGCCATCCAACCTGCTTCAACCACGTTCAAAAAGGAAAACAGAATATAATCCCTATAAATTAGGGTTTCCTTTTCGCATCATAAAATATATCCTTCCCATAAAAACTGTTGTATCACGTTCAATCTTAAACTGCTGTTTATTCTTCTTGTTCAAGAATCAAAGACAACCTGCTGCTACATCAAATAACCGAACATAAAGCAAAACCATTCTTTAGTACACTTTATCATCATCTGACCTATACTTAAGAGTCAGTCAACACCAGCAGATCTAAATGACCCAGATCATGATAGCAGCTGTAAACATTCTCTCACATGTCTTGACAGCACTTGGATCTTTTCATTAACAACAGTAACAAGCCTTGTATCTTTGAAGTGGCATCACAAAGATACAACAATCAGTAGTAAGATCCTTGTTGTCAAACTCCAAACTGTTCTAATCCTTCCCCTTGAGCGAGCAGTAGTTAAAACATGAAAAGCAGTACTAACTCGTAGCAGTACTAACTAGTCTGTCATTAATTCTGTTTACTACTTCCTCCCATACATTTTGTGGCAGTATTAACACGAATCCAAACAGATACATCGTGTTATGAAGAATACCATTAGGGTTTTGTAAACCCTAAAGCTTGTATCTTCTAACAGTTTGAGCCTTCTTGTGCACTAACTCATACTTGCACAAATTATCATAAACATGAACCAACCTGTACGCCTTGTCTTCATTAAAGTAGGGTTTTGTTTGTCATTAAACGAATCAAACACTACAACACAATCTTCTGATATAGACATGGCGTGCCATGAACACAAGTCACAATCTGTTTGTGTCTTTAGGGAATTAGGATTTATGTGAACCTTAATCTTCATTCTATTCTTCACGAGGTTCAATCAGCAACAACATGCCAATCTGTTTTGTTCCAAGTCATATCACATGTTGTCTTTAATAAAAATAGAATTAAGGTTTTAAAGAAACCCTAACTTTCACCAAATCAACTTCAAACAAAAACAGAAACACGACATCTTCTGTTCTTTATAAAATCGTCACCAACAACCTTGTAAGATCCTAGATCACGAGCCATGAGGCTCTGATACCAATTGTGGAAACCTAAAACACATGATAGGTTCTTTGATCGTTTAAGCTCGAGGTTGTTTAGACCTCATCTAGGATAATATAGTAACAATAATATAAATTGCACAGCGGAAATAATAAACACAAATCAAAGTTACTTCAAGGTTTTTCTTTATTAATCAACACAGCCCTAAATACTATTTGATCAGAATAGATCGGTTACTCTAAGTAGTAACAGGGATCAAAGATCCTTGAGGCTAAACTCTAGACGTCTACACTAATTATACAAACGTGTACACACACACTTTTGTATCTAGTCGACTCTCATATGATGAACACACACTTTTCTGAATGCCTAAAACAATATGCCTGGACCTCCTTTTATAGCATAAGGAGTCAAGGTTTTGCATGGAAACTATTAAAAGATATTAATGAGTAAATCAATTAAATATTCATCTTTATCACTTCATCTTTATCTCTTTTTGACCAAATCTTTATTTTCTTCTACATCGTGTATAATCCTACAATGACGACTTTAGTCCTTTTGTTTCCATTTTGTTTCATTCGTGTTTATCATATCAACTCAAATATAATTCCCAACAGTTATCATCTAAGGAACTAGTTAGGAACTTGCCTAAACTTAAGTTTGATCAACATTTTTGTGATGCTTGCAAAATTAGAAAACAAGCTTACGCTAGTCACAAAGCTAAGAATATAGTCTCAACGACTAGATGCTTAGAACTTCTTCATATGGATCTTTTCGGTCCATCCGCCGTACGGAGTTACGGAGGAAACCTCTACACCTTAGTAATAGTAGATGACTATTCTAGGTATACATGGACAAGATTTATTAAAACCAAACCGAGGCTTTCGAGCAATTTGAAATCTTTAGTAAGAAAATACAAAACCAATTAGGATGTTCAATAGTGTCAATTAGGACGGACCACGATAGGGAATTTGATAATGAAGTGAAATTTGGAGAGTTTTGTAATGCCAATGGTATTACACATAACTTTTCGGCTCCATGCACTCCACAATCAAATGGCATGTGTCATACCCCGGCAAGGCGGAAACGTGAGGCGCGATGAGAAAGGGAATCATCACAACACATTAGCGTTTATATAGAGAAACTAAAACATGCATAAATACAAGGTATAGACACGCAGTGTCATGAAAATACCCATACACATCAACAAAATCCAAAAGGCGTCTGACATTAAAATAAAGGCAGTTCACGTCAATGTCATGACATGAAAACATTCATACTTCCTAACAAAGCAAAACGAATAACATTCATCATCCAAAACAAATAACGAAATATAGATAACTAAACTTCGCCAGTCACCTACGGTCCATCTAGCCACTTTTCTCAACCTTAACCTCATCTTGCTGAATACCTGAAATTGATGCTTATACGTCAACACAATGGTTGGTGAGAAATATAGGTTTTCAGACACACATATTCAATCCATTACCAAAATCATTAACCGAATTACTGTGATTATAAAACAATACTTTCGCATGGCAATTATGCTAACTAACATACAAGCTAACATGCAATTCAATCCAAATCCAATTAATCAAACACCAAGCAGACGAACTCAATCGATCTTGGATCAATCCAATTCCTTTTTTCCATCTAGCTCAGGCCGGAAATACCCGCAAGTAACCCTCCTAACTAGGAAACATCTTAATATCACATCACATAACCAAATCTCTTTCCCTCTAGCTCAGGCCGGAAATACCCGCAAGTAACCCTCCTAACTAGGAAACATCTTAATATCACATCACATAACCAAATCTCTTTCCCTCTAGCTCAGGCCATGGATACCCTCAAGTAATCCACCTGACTAGGTAACATCTCAATATCACATCATAAAACATGTAGCACATAAAGCATATCAGTCACATAATAGTCTATGCATTTACACTAACACATAATCACAGCAATTTAAAACTCATTTCAACACTTGCATATTTCCATCCTAAGTTGAAAAGACAGTAAAAAGTGGGACTATGTAACTCACCTGAATGCTCAAACACAGCTTCAAATTCCTATCATGCAACTATACAAATAAATAAACACGGTTACACGCGACCAAGCTAAAAGCTCTAGTCCATGTAACACACATATGATCGATGTCTAAGGGTTTGATTAACCATCATGGGTCACCCCGACAACATGCCCAACCTTAACCATCTTATTAACCCATTACACTAGATAACTACAATTGATTCAAAAATGCATAATTTTAGTGTATCTTTACTCTCTGAAAAATCTTACTTGCTGACCTTCATAAATTATACCAAAAATCACCTAAGTTCATTTATGAGTTTACTAACTACCTTGTGATTCCCAAGCTCCCATTACATGTGCAACTATCCCAAATAAAATCCAACTTCAAAACTGTCCAAATTCGGATCTGATTGCACACTAAAATGTATGACTATAATTTCCCTACTTAGACACACAATCAGAAGCAATCCTTCTAGGGTTTCTTTTTATACATATATAATTTAATCACTGTAGATTGACTAACCTTAATTCCACTTTTAAGTTAGGGTTTTATCCTCCTAAACATGACCTAATTATGACCAGTATTTATTGTTTTGACAACTTTTTATGGTACCAATATTTAACCAACTTCCAAAACTCCAAATCATTCGAGGCCAGACTTTATGGAAAATGGACTCTTTGAACTACAACTTAGGCACTTGAATCATATAAAACCATGTTTTTAACATCTAGATATTATCAGTTGAACACAGCCCTAAATTCTTCTCAACTCTAAATCATGTTCTAACGCAAACCCTAACATACAACATGCATGATCATAACTCTAAACTACCCCTAATCATTATACCATCATTAAAGTTCATATATAATTTGTATTTTATATAAACCCTAGATCCATCATATTAATTGTTACATGATTTAAAGAAAACTAAACAACTAGGGTTAACAAACATAACTAAACCTTGATTCTAGAACACTAAATCACCAACTTGTTCTTGATTAAAAAAAAATCTTTTTTTCTTCTTCTTGAGGGTTCGGCCGATTACAAGGGGAGAGGGAGAGAAAAAGTAATTTAGAGTTTTATTAAATTTGTATTTATACTAATAGAAACCTAATTATAGTCAAACTTTGTTTCCTTTTTTTTCTTTTCTTTAAACCGGCCGATTAACACCCCTTTATATATATATATTATTTTTTTATTTATTAATTAACTAATTATCTTCATTACTTTAAGTTTTCAGAAAAACCTAAGCTAATTTGGGTAAACCTTTTTACATAAACGCAACTTACTTAACTTTCTAAAAATAACTTTTCATTTTACATTTCACTTTCTATATTTAGAAAGTCCACTATAAATATCCAAATTTCAACCATTTCACTTATTTCCAACATGCTACATTTCCCATAAACACTTAACACAAATCATCCAACTATTGACATAGCATTGCATGCAATACGCCATCCCTTTCTATTATTACTACACGTGAACAAATGGAATACTCATCACCAACACAAATGAACTCAAAATGAGATGATCATACACCTCAAAATGACATCATGCACCTATTCAAATCACTTAGCACACATATATAACATATAGCACACAAGAAACACATAAAACGAACTCTTAGCCATTTCTAAAGGTGTCACTAACCTGATTAAATCACGGGTGTCACAGTATCCCATCCTTGAGGAACTCTCGTCTTGAGATTTAACTAGCAGGCTCAACAACTCGGTCCACGAACAACTGTGGATACTTAATCCTCATCTGATCTTTGTGTTCCCAAGTAAACTCAGGACCATGTTTCGAATTCCATCTAACTTTCACTAGTGCTATCTTTTTACGTTTTAACTTCTTAATTTCTTGATCCGTAATCTCTATAGGTTCCTCAAAAAAATGAAGTGTCTTGTCGACCTTTATCTCATCCAATGGCACATGCAAACTAGCATCCGCCGAATACTTCTTTAGATTGGACACATGAAAGGTGTCATGCATGCTACCGGTACTCGAATGATAACTGTTGTTGTAGGAAAACTCAGCTAATGGTAGATGGACATCCCAACTACCACCAAAATCTATAACGTGCACCCTTAGCATATCCTAAACGCACTACGCCCTTCCAAGGCGACACCCTTAATAATACTCGATCACCCACCTCAAACTCTAACGGTTTACGTCTCTTATCTGCATAGCTCTTTTGGCGATCTCTCGCCGCTTTGATCTTTTCCTTTATCAATACCACCTTATCTGTCATTTCTAGTACTAACTCAGGTCCAGTCAAACTGCCCTCTCCGATCTATGCCTATAACACAGGCGACCTACCCTTCCTACCATACAAGGCCTCAAACAGAGCACACCGAACGCTCGAATGATAACTGTTGTTGTAGGAAAACTCGGCTAATGGTAGATGGACATCCCAACTACCACTAAAATCTATAACGTGCACCCTTAGCATATCCTACAAAGTCTGTATTGTACGCTCATTTTGTCTATCTGTTTGAGGATGATAAGCAGTACTCAAGTCTAATCTTGTCCCTAACGCTTTTTGTACCGTTTGCCAAAAGTGTGAAGTAAATTGCCCATCTCGATCCGAAATAATCGACACGGGCACTCCATGTCGTGCCACAGTTTCATCAATATATAATCTTGTTAACTTCTCCGTATTAAAATCCTCACGAATTGCTAGGAAATAAGACGATTTGGTAAGTCTGTCGACTATTACCCATATCGCGTCATGCCCACTTCTTGACCTATGTAACTTAGTAATAAGATCCATAGTGATCTTATCCCACTTCCATTCCGGTATCTCAGGTTGTTGCAATAAACCCGAAGGTCTTTGATGCTCAGCCTTCACTTTTGCACAAGTCAAACACTTACTAACGTAGATAGCAATATGTCTCTTCATTCCCGGCCACCAATACATATCACGAAGGTCATGGTACATCTTATCCGCTCCATGATGCACAGAGTACCTAGACTTATGGGCTTCGTTCAAAATTACCGATCTCACATCTCCTACTAAAGGAACCCATATCCTATCCATAAAATACAAACTTTTATCTTCCTTCCTTTCCATCTGTTGATCTAAACCATGTAGCCTTTCTGCGTGCACGTTCTCCTGTTTGAACACCTTACTTAGGGCTGCCAATATCGTCTCCTTCACTTCAGACTGAATGGTCATAGCCATTGCTCGAACACGTCTAGGTTTCACCCGTTCCTTCTTCCTTAACGCATCAGCCATCATATTTGCCTTACCAGGATAGTAGCGAATCTCACACTCATAATCACTAAACAACTCGATCCACCTCCTTTGACACATATTTAACTCCTTTTGGTCCACCGTATAAGCTCATTATGAAGTCCCCTTTATCGCGAGTGAGTCAACCCATAAATCGTCTTGTTTTCGAACCCACGACTCACCTTGTTTTTGAACTATATTGATCTTAAACCACTGAATGAGTGAATTAAATTCTCTGAAACATCCAAATCGACCTTAACCGCAGGATATGGAACACATAAATCGTGACCCTTGAGAACCCTTAAGTCGTGGAAGCCTTAAACCGCTGCCATAAATCGCGAACCTTTATGTCATAGCTAAACCGCTGATACTATGAACTTAAACCACTAATCTTCTTCAACCTTAAACCACGACCTATTTAACCCTTAAATCGCGGTTTCTTTCAACTTAAACTGCTTGTTATTCCGCGGAAGTGAAGACTTAAATCGTGGAAGTACAAGACCTAACTTGTTGCTTATTCCACTTCTTAAATCACGAGGCAAAACCCTAAACCTTGGACATGTTAATAACCCGCCTGTTAAACTCGAAACATAAGCTGCGAGTTTTTCCCTTAAATCGCCTGTCAAATAGTAAACCGCGAACATGATGTTAAACCGCATACACCTTTTATTCCACCTAACCTTAATCTGTTAAACCGCGAGTGCTACACTTAAACCGCGAGAGATCCCTGTAAACCGGTAGCACTTATAAACCGTGTGATAAGGAGAAGCTAAACCGCCTGAATAAGGTGTTAAACCGCGTAACCAAACCTGTAAATCGTTAGTACTATGCTTTTTGTAAACCGCCTGTTAACATAAGCTTAAACCGCATGTTTTTTTTCAAACATAAACCGCGAAAGCTTGGTAAATCGCTAGTACTTTCTAAAAAATCATAACTGCATGCACTATATTCTTTTAAAACCTCCTGGTATAAATAAAACAAAAGAATCGTCCTTGTTCTTAACCCATTCAAACCACGCAGAATACACAAAAATCATCAAAACTTCCATCTTTTGGAACACTTTTACAAGAAATGGTTCCAAAAACAATGGCTATGAGAACAGTTTGCCCAAAATTATTTCAAAACAACTTTATGGAACGTTTGTAAGCAAATGGTTCCCAAAAGTAGATGATTTTCAGAACGATTTAATATAGAAGTGTTCCTAACCGCAAAAAAGACAAAAGACATGCAAAACACCAAATAACAAGAACAAGATTCAAACTTTATCATGAACTAAGCATTAACACACATATATAACAATGAAAAACATAAACTTGGAACGTTTTAAGCCAAAGTTAAACACGATTTCAGTTTTACTCAATGAAATAAGCCGTAAGCTTATAAGCCGTGTGAAAATAAGCCATGAAAAGCTCAAATAAGCCATAATAAGCAAAACAACGAACGCAAAACACCCCAGGTTAGCCTATTGATAACCATTTGTTACATATACAATTCACTAACTAAGAACGATCCGGAGACGGTCGGAGAGATAAAAAATAAATAAAAACCCATAATATTTAGAGAAAGTAAAGAGTAAAAAGATGTGTGTGTCTATTCTAGAGAGAGAAAAACACACACACTTATTGATACAAATGTTTATCCTCACGATCCTCAGGAAGTATGGAGGGATATTTATAGCCTTCGTGACTTCTAACTATGATAACTATACATAAATGGTCCTTACGTGTCACAACTATAATAACTAATGTAATTCCGGATAAGTCTTCACATGTTAAGGCGAACAATCATGTATATCAATATCATCTCGACTCATCCATTTAGCATATCTTGTATATCAATATCATCTCTTTAACATATCATGTATATCAATATCATCTCGACTCATCTATTTATCATATCTTGTATATCAATTTCATCTCGAATCAATCATTTAACATATCATGTATGTCAATATCAGCTTAACTCATTCGTTTAACATATCATGCATATCAATATCATCTTGTATCATTCGTTTAACATATCTTTTATATCAATATCATATCGACTCATCCGTTTAGCATCTCAAGTATATCATTTCATATCGATTCATCCATTAAACATCTCATGTATATCAATATCATCTCGAATCTCGACTCATCCTTTTAACATATCATGTATATTAATATCATCTCGAATCAACCGTTTAACATCTAATGTATATCAATATCATCGACTCATCTGTTTAACATCTTGTATATCAATATCTTTTGATAACCGGTTTTAATATATCATTATATCAGATTGTTACGATAAAAATTGGTTAAATAATTTAATAATGAAATTGGTCTTGTAATAATAAGTACTTTTAGTTTATTTATTCATGTAATAAGGAATATTGGTCAAACTTAAGTAAATGTTGACCAAATATCCAAAGTAGGAAGGTATGATAGTAAGTATATAATTACCCAACTCTAATCTACTAAGGATTAGAGAGTTTTTGTCATTTTGTATCCTTCCCTTCCCTCTTTTTACTCTCTTTATCATCAATTGAAAATGTGTAAAAAGAAAACTATCTAGCCTCCTCTCTCTTACTCTTAACCTTCCTTATTGATACTTATGTAAACATGACATATAACAAGTGGTATCTATCGTCGGGAGATATCTAGATTGTGTTTTCGTGAATCAAACATGCGTTAATTGTGTTAAATTCGATCGATAAGCACTTTTTGTGTAAGGATGAATTGTGTAAGTTTCATATTCATTAGGCATTAGATTTACTATTCGACATGTTTTTGATCTTAAAGCGCATTTAAATTACTTTCATATACGTCAAATAGTAGATTTAATTGCTTAGATATGAAAGTTATATGTTTAGATTTCAAAATTTGTTCAACAAATATAAGTTTTAATAGCTTTTGTATTGAAGAACAACACTTTCGGTAACTATTTTAAGCGAGAATCACTTTCGTAAAACTGCTTAAGAGGTTTCGTATCGAAGAACATCACTTTTAGAAACTATTTTTTACGCGGGAAATTACTTTCGTATAACTGCATAAGAGGTTTCGTATTGTAGAGAAAGCTTTCGGAAACCATTTTTCATTAAGTAATTGATCTTTCGTAACACAGTTAAAGGTTTCGTACTATAGAACTTATCGTTTCTGAAAAGATAACATTAGATCTTATTAGTTTTAATCATAAAAATCAAAACTATGAGTTCTATTATGTTGGATTGAGAGTTCTTCGAAAGTTGTGGTTTTGAGATTCTACGAAAGTCGTGTTATTGGAATTTATGGAAGTTGTGCTAGTGGAATTTACGAAAGTTGTAGAAATAGGGAAAATACGAAAGTTAAGGTTTCGTATCTATGAGCTTTCGGTAACCATTCTGTTTCGTATAACTGTGGAGCTTTCGTATTTGAGGTTTCGTATTTGAAGTTTCGTAATTCAGGAATCGGGATTGTGATTACGGTTTCATATTCAAGAATTATGGTTTCGGTTTCGTACTTCAAGTTTCGTAGTATAGGTTTCATATTGAAGGTTTCGTATCACAGTTTCGTATTCAGAGTTTCGTATTTCAAGTTTTGTATTTCTAGTTTCGTACATTAGGTTTTGTAACACATGATTGATACTTGAGGTTTCGTGTAACACCCCCAAAATTTCAACAACGCAGCGGAATACCACTTGGGGTGCTACTTCATAATACACAACGCTAGATACAAGAGAACGAGCTCTAAATGTGTCGTTTGTAAAACAATCTCGTTGAATTTTCTGAAATCAAAATAATAGTTGTCCCATAATTGCATCACAATGAAAAGCTTGAAAGCACCCAACGAGATTTGATCATTTTGTAAAATCCCAATTTATGAAATCTTGTCAATTAGAACTCAATTGCACATCAATAATCCAAGCATCTAATTCACCTGAGAAAAACAGTGCATTAAAAACGTCAACATAAATTTGGTTTTAGTCATAGTAGGTTTAGATATGAATAATAATCCAAAGGTTTCCCAATGTATATAAGACCCATTAATCCTAAATGTCCCTTCAAAATATATGTATGATTTTTAAAATTCAACAGTTGCAAAACATGCCAGACCATTTAAATCTCCAAATAGTCGCCAAAACGTATAATATAGGACCACAAGATTTTCCCCGTGATAAAGCAAACTGCAACTATCACCAACATATAAACAACCCGTGATTGAAACATACAACATGCAAACATCGAGACCCTGAATACCGTTTCCTAAGCTCATGACACTGATGCTCGAACGATCTTTCTTGCAATAATATTATATTGCAATTTCTGCCCCGATTAGATGTCTAACCCAAAACATCCCAAAATTCGACATGCTATAACGTTCGTTCCCGGTGATAGCTAGTCACCCGAACGGGGAGGTCGTTTCCCCAAATAGATCTATTTATAACATTCGCGCTCACATAATGTAATTCACAACTACATCTATGCAATTGACAGTTCATGATAAAGGGGCTCAACTTGGGTTATCGCTACTTAGGCAACACGTAATCATAATATAAAATTGATCCACTTGTGTCCATTTATAAAACGATGCATATTTTCATCCCAAAAATATATATAACCGTTATCCAAAACGAGTAAAAGTGAGGCTATGAAACTCATAATATCCTTTAAAAACAATCACATTGTTATAAGATAACCAAGTAAGTAAAGAGTTTGTAGACAAGCATGTATTCCCCCTCGCGGCGTTTTGGGCTAATAACATTCAAAAAATGAAAAGCGAGATTATGAACTCACACTCGATGATGAAGAACCGATAGACAGATAGCAACAATATGCACAAAACGAACGAAAGACGAAGCGGCCTCGATCAGAAGTTGCAGTTTAATCTTAACGCTATAATTCCCACTATCCTAGTGATAAAGTATTTGGGATTCCCGTTGAATGATTACAATCACTCGACCCGATTGATAAAAGATTAGATTTATGATGTAATGGTCCTGGTGGTTGTTTTAAATAAATAAATTGAAAATTATATACGCAAAGTGTGTAATAAATATTCTTATATATTACTTATGAAAAATAACCCACATATAATTCCAACCGTGTAATTATATAACAAATACAATCAATTCCAAAGATTAATGAAAAGTATATAATTAACCTTGCAGGTAATTAAATATAATAAATATTAATAATTAATAAATCAATTAGATTGACATTAACTTTAATTAATAAGAAGAACTTTTGTATAGAGGTTGACCAAACATGTCATAACGTTATGAATTAATCAAAAAAACCATTTTGTGTAAACATTTTATAATCATTATAAAATATAAATAATATTATAAAAAATATTTCGTTTCTTCGACGGGATTGGCGTCTAAAACAGTATTACGATCTCAATGTAAAAATATAATTGTGTCGTTCTTGTCAAGTTATATATATATATATATATTTAAACTAAACCAAATAATAAATATTACATTTATTTAACCAATTTAAACCACCATTATATCCGGTTTTATTATTAAATATTGAAATATATTTATTAGTCCATTTTTGTAAACCAAACTCACCCTATGTTGTTTCGCTAAACCAAACGCGCCTATTTCTGCTAAACCAACCAAACGGACCCCTTTGTTGTCTTCTCTTAACCCAAACGCACCCTTATGTTTTTCCGCTAACCCCAAACACCCTCGTACGGTTTAACTGCTAACCCAAACGCACCCTATACATGTTTCTACAAAACCAAACGCACCCTAATCTGGTAAACCCAGATCCAAACGCACCCTTGGCTGTCTAATAGCCAACCAAACACCCCCTTTGTGGTGTTATAAACCAAAACGCACCCTTGTGGGTGGTTGGCAGCCAAACGCACCCTAGGGGTGGCTGAACAGCCAAACCAACGCACCCTTGGCGGTGAAAAACACAAACCGAACCGCACCCTCTTCGGTGTTATGAACCCACAAACCAAACCGCACCCTCTCGGTGTTAACAGCAAGCAAACGCACCCTTAGTGATGAATATAACAACCAAACGCACCCTACGCGTCTCTAAGTAAACCAAACGAACCCTTGGCTGATGAAACATAAAACCAACCTACCCTAATGGCTGAGAACCAAAACCAACGCACCCTTGTTGGCTGTTCATCGAAACCGAACACACCCTTTTGGTGGTTATCAAAACTGAACGCACCCCAGTGGGTACTTCCATAAACCAAACGCACCCTGGTCGGTGCAAAACCAAAACGCACCCCTTTCGGTGAAAGCCAAACGCACCCTAGGGTGGTGGCTGCCCCACCAAACGCACCCTCGTGGTGCTTATGAATAATCAAACGCACCCTTGATGGTGTTAACCATAAATCCAACACACCCTATTTGGTACACGGCTGAGAACCACAAACCGACGCACCCTTGGGGTGGTTTACGACAACCAAACGCAACCTACGGTGGTGGCTGCCACCCAACCGCACCCCCACGGTGGTGGCTGCCACCCCTTCGGCTGACAAAACAACACAAACGCACCGGCTGACAAAACACAACACCGACGCGACCTTCTACGTCGTGTGGTAAGTTTGATGTGATGATGAACAGCGTGGAGAGATGGAGTGGGGCGGTGGGTGGCGCGCAAGATCACCGAAATCGCTGTCAAGAGGGGGGGAGGGGGGGAGGAGGGCACGTGGCAAGCGGAGTGGGTGTGGGGATCAGATAGATCGGGTGAAGAGAAACATTTTTGAACTCGGCCAGAAAACTCGCCGGAAAAGTTTTCCGGCGGCGGCGGCGGCTGGCCGGATAATGAGAGAGGGAGAGAGAGAGGTGTTCATGTGTGTGTGTTTTTATATATATTTTTTTGTAATGAAATAAAATGTATATAAGTTTTATATATATACATTAAAATGTGACAAGTCACAATAGATGGGGGTCAATTTTGTAAGTTTTTATTATAGTTTTGATAACTATCGGTTCGGGACTCGTTTGAGCGACTTAACGGATGATTCAAGACACGAAACTTGCGCCATTGTTTTCCAAATCATTTTTCCCATAAAAACGAGTATTCACTCGACTAATTTTCATAAACGTTTTATAAAATTTATCTAAAACGTTTATTATTTATTTGTATATTTCCGATAAACTTTGTCCGTAAAATAATCTTTTACTCGAATATTTGCGTCTTCAACAAACGTTACTGAATAAAATGATGACTAACTTATTAAATATTTTTATTTAATAACAAGTGTTAATTAAATATTATTTAATTATTTTCCTGTCGGTACGCGTTGTTCTTGATTCTAAAATCTTGCGAGGGCATTTCAGTCACTTTCTGTCTGTTTTCAGGTCTCGGGCAAAACTAAAAAGTTGTCCGGAATGTCATTTTACATCAAATTGCTAAAGAGTCCGAGTTGTGAAAACGTGATTTAGTGGCTCGTTTTTGATAAATCAACTTAGGAATAACATATATCTCTTTTAAATATGTTCAGAAAAATTACTGGTTACGCGGTAATCGCTTTTATGTGACAATAAAAGGCCAAAAGTCAAAAAGTCAAATCAGACCTGAAAAGTCAAAGGTTAAAATAGTCCTTTAAAATTCCAAAAATTACCGGATGTTACAGCTCCCAAAGTACGTTCCCCATGAACTCGAAGTATCCCACCCTCTTTTATCAGTATCTCTACTACTTTCTCATGACACACTATAACAGCA